>CAUYUJ010018173.1:0-22500 GCA_963575745.1 Prorocentrum cordatum | reverse complement strand
TGGGGGCACCTTGGGCGAAGAACATTTCTGGCAACACCAAACTTGCGCCTCCCAGTGTAATGGTGGCATGACCTCATTATCATTGAGAGCTGTTGGTTGCGTTGCTGTCGTCGTCGTCAGATCTCACGGCGCCTCGGTCCTCGCACCTATGGGTGTGCTCGGTGTGCTGTGGCCTGCGCTTCCTTTCCCCTCAGCACCCAAAGTAGCAGAGGATGACGGGGAGGAAGAGTAAGATGAGTATGAGGTTCTCTCTACCACTCGTCTGCTTCGATTCGTCGATGCGCGTCCAGAGGTGGAGGACTGATGCAGAAGCAAGGTTTGCCACCGAAAAGAGCCGTTGGCGGTAGACCAGCAAGAGCATATCCAACGCGTTGTCTCCTCCGTCTCCCATCCCCACTCCCCTCGCCCCTCCTCCTCCCTCTCCTCCTCCCTCCTCTTCCTCCTCCTCCTTCTCCTCCCCCTCCTCCTCCCCCTTCTCGCCCTCCTCCTCGCCCTCCTCCTCCTCCTCCTCCTCGCCCTTCTCCTCCTCATCATCATCATCCTCCTTCTCCCCCTCCTCATCCGTCTCATCCTCTTCGTCCTGCCCTTTTTCATGGAGGGCGGGGAGCAAAGCCAGAGGCAGCTTGCTCGGCGAGAACAAGAGGCAGCAGGAGAGAACCCGGGCCACGCGCCAATTATGAGGCAAACTTGAAGTCACACGGTGATCGTTTTGTTCTTCATTGCTTTGCCGATCGGCGCGGGTCCTCGCACCCCCCCCTTACTCCCCACCCCCCAGGAGTAGATCTTGGCTGTTGTTGGCGCCTGTTTCGAGCGGGCGGTGTCTCCCTTCACAGGACCCGCTGCTGCGAACAGTCGCACTGAGCAGAGATCCGGTGCCAGACCCCAGACCCCCCTCCCTCCCCCCCCCTCCTTCCGCCCAATGTCGAAACGCCGAATAAACATGGTCGCCCAACGAAGTCTCGAGTGGGAACGCTGGTTTTGTTAGGACGGCGGTTGTCGGCGGCGAGGAGGAACACCGCCTTGAGCAAAAAGGGAGGAAGTCTTGAGCGGGAGCCGTGGTTTTGTCGGGACGGGGGCTGTCGGCGGCGAGGAACAGCACCGTCCAGAGGAAACATGATCGCCCCACGAACCCGGAAAGGAAACTATAGAAATGTAAGGCATGGCAACGCTTCTAAGACACCTGATTGGGCGACAGGCAAATGCAATGCTGAGTGTATCGATCTTGATATACCGTGCCGAGGGTTGTGCTGTGCTGCGCCGTGCTGAATTGCGATGTGCCGTGCAGGGATTGTGCCCTGCAGCTTTGTTGATCGAGTCCTCCTTTGCATCCGAGTCTTGGCCGAACTGATCTGGATCTTAAGCTCGAGCTGCCTGAGCACATAGTAGCTGCCCCAGATCTAATTGACAAGGGGACGTGCCAGGAGGACGCGACGCGGAACGTCCCAAGGGACGCGCCAGGCGACGTGCCAGGGGACGTGCCATGGGAACGCACCGCGGGACGTGCCAAGGGGACGCGCTACGGAACGTGCTAATGGACGTGCCACGGGACGTGCCAAGGGACGCCCCGCGACGTGCCAGGGGGACTCGCCACGGGACGCGCCACGGGACGTGCCAGGGAACGTGCCAAATTGCAATGCTGAATGCATCGATCTTGATGTACCGTGCCGAGGGCTGTGCTGTGCTGCGCCGTGCTGAATTGCGATGTGCCGTGCCGCGGTTGTACTCTAAGTGTTGTGGATCGGGTCCTCCTTTGCATCCGAGTCCTGAACGAACTGATCTGGATCTCAAGCTCGAGATGCCTGAGCACACAGTAGCTGCCCCAGAGCTAATTAACAAGGGGACACGCCAGGAGGACCCGCCGCGGAACGTCCCATGCCAGGAGGACCTGCCGCGCGTCATTGGCGCAGCCCTTGGAAGCAGGGGAAAAGAGGACGGATGGAAGGGGAAGGGAGAAGGACGGAGCCCGGAATTAGCAGGAGGGGGGTTAGGAGCAGAGCGCACGTGGCAGAGCCAGACGGGCCCAGCGGGCGGCTTAGACCGGGCGGGTCGGGAAGGCGGGCCTTGATGGCCAGGTCGAGCAGGCGGTGAGTGTCGCATGAGCCGCGAGGAAATCTCTGGCGATAGCGCGATTGCCAGGTACCTCGAGGCAGGCAAAAGCGAGAGCGTAATTCCTGAGCGTCATAGGCGCGGCGTTTAGATTAATTACAAGGAAGTCCCACTGAGGCCCTCTTGGAGCTATTTTGGGTGACTCTCCCGGGCCCAGGGGAGGGGGTAAGGGGAGGGGTCAAGCTGCCCGCCCGCCCGCAATCCGTCTTGCTCACTCCCACCCGCCCTCCCAACACATACGTAACATCCGGGAGTCAGCATATCGCGTAAGAACTCCGCAGGCGCCACGGGTTCCAGGTGCACCAGACCTTGGAGGCCCAAGCGTACCAGGCGCGCCAGGTGCGGCACGTGCTCCACGTGCGCCCAGTGTTCCACGTGCTCCAGCCGCGCCAGGTGTGCCAGCCACTGGGAACTAACAGGGGCTCTTGGGCCTGGCTTTGAACTTTTCGGAAAATGTTGGAGCCATGTGGAGTTTTTGAAATCCCATCAGAAACGATAAGGCGAAAAGGCAGCAGCCATTGATGTGTCAACCAGTCGGTCGACCACCTGCGCCCAGAAGGCAGGTGGTATCTGCTGGCACCCCAACCGTTCCTGTAAAATACCCATACAAAATGGTCGCGGGGCGGCCGCGCATGCTCCAAATGTAGAGGCTGAGTGCGTTTTGTATTGTTGTTTGTCAGGGATGGTGGGGGGGGGCCTTCATGGGGTTGTCATGGTTCCGGGTTAACCGCCAGCCAGGTTGGGGGGGGCGCTTTCTTGGAGGAAATAAAGAAAGACAACAAAAACAAAAAATGGGAACAATGATAAGCCCTTCCCCCGAGCAGGGGAAGGAGGGTTCTAGCAGAGAGAGAACACAAAGTCATGTAAACCACCTTACGCCCAGAGGGCTGGTGGGATTGTCCCAGCGTGAAACCCCAAAGAGCAAGTTGTTGCATTGTGGATGTGCAAGCTAGGTGGTTCAAGCTACGTGGTGCCAGTGTAAGCTATGCGGTGCAGCAGACGTAATGCGAGCTAGAGGTGGCCACGAGGTGGCCGCGGGCGGCAGCGTGGCGAAACATCGCAGGACCCACCCAGCGCACGAGGCGAGGCGGCCACGAGGGGGCCACGGGCGGCAACGTGGAAGATCCTCGCCAGGCCCTCCCAATCCCTGAGCGAGACAAGTAAGACCTCCTGAACGCAAGCAGCGTCTGGGTAAAAGCGTCCGTCGTGATTCTTTCCCGGCGAGGGCAGGTGGGCTTAATTAACCTTCTCCAGCAGTGCAGAGCAGAGTGGGGGCGCGCACCAGGCCACGCCCGAGGGCGGCGGTATTCGCGAGCTTGCGGCGCAGGGAGACGGCAAGGACCCCGGCCGCCGCGCGGGTGTTGTTGGGTATGGAGATCGGGCGGGTGGTAATGGGAGGTGACCCACATGGGGGGTGAAGCAAGGGGCCTTTTAGAGCCCCTTTTCTTCACCCCTCCCTTTAGGTCACCCCCCATTACCACCCGCCCTAGGAGAGAGGAGGGTTGCCGCGGCGGAGTCCACATTCGAATGCGGTGTGCCGTGCTACTCGCGTGTATCAGCCCTGCTTGGTTGACTACGTTCTCGCTCGCTCGTCGCCCTTCCTCCCGCTCGTCCTCGTCGTCCTCTGCCTCCTCCTCCTGCTCCTCCTCCTCCTCCTCCTCCCTTCCTCCTCCTCCTGGCCGCCTCCTCCTGGAGCGAGCGGGGGGGGACTATCTGAGGAAGGCGCAGGATGAGCAGGCGAGGTAGCAGGAGGGGGGGGGGAGAAGCGGAAGGGGGCAAGAGGAAGAGGGGCAGGGACAAGTTAGATGCGTTCGCGCCATATCTGACAGCCTACCCCTCCCTTCCCATTGTCGTGAATGTTGTTTTCAATCCGCCGACGCGCGTCATAGCAGACCTGGAACTCAAAGGAAAACCCCATCGTGTTATGCCCAATCGTAACAGGAGAGCTGCGTACATTGGAAACAAGGTGGCGGATGAGCAGAAGGAAAAGCAGAAGGATGAGGGAAAGTCTTCTGCAGGCTGCCCTCGCAGGAGCGTTGGGCAGCGTTTGAAGACCTGGTGCTGGGCTGGACTCCTGGGCACGCGCGCCAGGCCCAGTGCACCCAGGGCCCCGCCCAGCAGCTGCCAGGGCACGCTCGTGCCCGAGACATGCGGACAGACAAGGCGCTGCCTGGGAGATGCTGGGGCGGCTCGCCTTCGCGCGCTGCTCGCCATCGTGCGCAGCCGACGAGAACGCTGCGCTGCTCGCCTTCTTGCGCCGGCTCGCCTTGACGGGCGCCTGCTCGCGCAGGGGCGCGCGGTGCGCGCATGCGCCACCGTGCGCGCACGGCCCCCATCGGCCCGGGCGGGCGCGTTCGCGCGCAGCTGCCTGCCTGCGCGCACTCTGCGCGCTTTCGCATGCTCGCACGCGCCGCTGCGCGCTGCCGGGCGCCCCCGCTTTGCGCGCTTGCGCGAATTTGTGCACGCTATTGCGTGCTTGCACGAGCTTCTCCGTAGCCATTTTGGCTTAAGTGCGGGCTCAGTCCCGCACGCCTGCCGTGTGGACGCCGGCGTGTCGCCCCCTCCGATCGTACCCGCGGCCGGACGCGGCTCGAAAAACTCGCGCGTAGGGTAATCCGCGCGCGTGGCCGCATGCCGGGCGGCTGCCGCGGCAAGGCGCCGGCCAGCGGTGGCCCCGCCGTGCCGCCGCAGCTGGGGAAGGCACTGCTGGCCGCATGCTGGGCGGCTGGGCTGCCTGGGCTGGGAGACGGCGGGGGGCAGCAGAAGCAGGGGCGGGAGCGCAAGGCGGGTGGGCGTGGTGGGCGCCTCGAGGCCCCAGAGGGCCCGCGGCAACCCATGTGGGGCTGCTCGTGCGGGGTGTCCGACAATTGGGCCTGTCGGACTGCCTGCCGTGCGTGCGGCCGCCGCGGCCCGCGCGCTGCCGTTGGGAACACGCCGCACCCCGGAGCGGAGCGCCCTCCCCCGGCGGCTGCCGCGGCGCGGACCTGGGCTCAGGTGGCGGGAGCCGCGGGGCCGCAGCCGGGCGCGGCACAGGCGGCGCCGCCGGCCGGGCCGCAGCCGGCGGTTGCCCCTCGGGATCCCGCTCCGACAGCGGCGCCGACGGCTGCGGAGCGCCTCGCAGGCCTCCGGGCCCGCATCACCGCGTTCAAGCCTTTCCCGGAGTGCGCCGCCACCGTGGCGCAGCTGGAGGCGGAGGCGGCGGCGGTGGTGGAGGCGGAGCGGGCCGCCCGCCCGCTCGAGCGCAGGCTGCAGTCCGCGGTGGACGCCCTGCGCAACAAGGCAACGGCGGCCCAGAAGGCGCGGCAGGCCGCCCTGGACGCGCAGGACGTGGCCGAGCGGGCCGTGCAGGCTGCCGCAACGATGGAGGCGCAGGCTGTGCAGGCGGAGGCCGAGGAGGCGGCCGCCCAGCAGGCGCTGGCGGCAGTGCAGGCCGAGACCGCCGCGGGAGGCGCCGCCGCGCCCGCGGGCGGCCCTGGTGCCCATGGAGGAGGGCTCGACGCGGCCTTCGCGGCGCTGTCGGCCGCGGCCCCCCCCCCGCGCGAGCCGCCGTGGCCGGTCTCCTGGAGCAGCTTCGCGGTGCGCTGTTGGCGGCGCCAGGTGGCGCAGGGCATGCTGGGCCTGCAGCAGCGGTGGCGGCCGGCCCGGGCGGCGGCTCGGAGCCGCCAGGCGGCGCAGAGGCTGCGGCGCCGGCCGAGGCGGGCTTGCTTGCCGCAGGGGCCCCTCCTGGGGAGGCTCCGCCACCACGCGGAGCGCGCGCGGCGGCCTCGCCGGGCGGCAGCGGGCGGCGCGCGGCCTCCGCAGGCGCGAGGGCTGCACGTTGGTCCTCCCCCTTCCGCGGGGGCTCCGAGGACGGCGACCGCTCCCGGTCCACGGATCGCGGAGTTTCCCCAGGCTCCCGCATCCCCCTTTTCGCTCGGCCCGCGCAGTTGCCGCCTGGGCAGCGGACTTTGCCCCTGCGGCGGTGCGCGCGCCTAGCCGCAGCGGCACCTGGCGGTGCCTGATGGTGCCTCGTTCGCGCTGCCGCCGCCGGGCGCCCTGCCGCAGCCGGCGTGTGCGGGTGAGCGACGCCGCGGAGGCCCGGGGAAGGCCAAGTGTGAGCCGCGGGTGCGTCGCGGGCCTGCTGGCGCTGCTGCGGCCCTCCCTGGATCGCTGGCTGCTGAGTCCCCGGGGGGGGGTCCGGGTTGGCGAGGCGCGGCACCCTGGCCCCGGGGCCGCCGCCGGGGCTTCGCGGGCCGTCGCCGGGGCCGCCGGGGCCGCCGCCGGGGCCCCTGGGGAGGTCGCCGCCGGGGCCTTCGCCCGCGCGGCCGCTGCCGGGGCTGCCGAGGCCGCCGCCGCCGCCGGGGCCGCGGCCGCGGACGCGGGCCCAGAGGCCGCCGGCGCGGCCCGAGGCTCGAGGTATTTATTTTTTAATAAATACCTCCCTTCCGCTGGCTTGATTCCTGGGCCGCCGGCGCGGGCGCCGGTGCCCCACAGCGGCGGCAGCTGGGAAGATGGAGCCCCGGGCCGTCTTCCCACCTGGAGCGTGGCTGGCGCCGCACGCGCCGCCGGGCTTCTCGACGACGGAGCCCCAGCCCCCCCCTCGGCCCCGCGTGGGGCGCCTGCCCTGAGGATCTCGGCCTGCCCTGAGGATCTCGGGGTCCCGCCCCCGTCCTCGACGGACGGCGGGGCACCTTGGAAGGGGAAGTGCGCCTTGGAAGGGGAGGTGGCGCCCCGCGCTGGGGGGGGACCCTGTGCTGCCGAAGCTGCGCGCGATGCGGCATGGCCGCGGATGGGCGGGCTGCCGGCTGCGCGGTGGAGCGGGTGGCCGTACCGAGGCGTCCGCGTGGGCGAGGCGTCCCACCCTGGGCCTGCCCACCCAGACGACGTGTTCACAGTGGGGGTGGCCAACGTGACGCGATGGAGCGCAAGCTGGCGGGGGCTGCTGGCGGCGGCCGCCGATGCATGGTGCGTGCAGGAGGCCCGCATCCCCGCCCGGCAGGCGTCGTCCACCTCTGCGGATGCGTGGACGCGCGGCCTGCGGCTCCAGGTGGGGCCTGAGCACGATGGTGAGCATCTGCTGGCAGTCGCTCACAGGTCAGGGCGTTGCGGGGTCCGGGCGGAGCCGCCCCTGGGCGTGTCGAGCAGGCACCCGGGGCGCCTCCAGCACATGGTGATCCACTTCGGGCAGGCCCGGGCCATCCACTTCATGAACTGCTACGGCTACGCGGGCGGAAGGTGCGATCAGGAGCGCAACGCCGACCTGATCCTTGAGGGCTTGCTGTGGCTGCGTGGCCTCGGCGCGGTGCCGGCCTTCTTGGTGGGGGACCTGAACTGCAGCCTCGAGGCCGTGGGCCTCTCGGGGGTGCTGGCCATGGCAGGCTGGCGCGACCTGCTGGCCGCGGCAGGGCCCACCTTGGATGCCGCGTTCCCCGGGGCATTGGTGCAGCTCGCGGAGGCTGATTGGGCGTCGGCCCGCGCGGCTGCGCGTGAGCGCAGGCAGAACGAGTGGCGCCGGTGGGTCGACGAGTCCCTGGCGAACGCGCAGGGCCGCCTGTACAGGTGGATCCGCGGCGGTGGCACGCTGGACGCGGAGCTCGTGCCTGACCCCGCGGCCAATGCAGCGGCGCCGAACGCTCCTGGGCGGCGGTCCTGGCTGCTTGCATTGCGCGGCGTGCCCGCCGCTAGGCTCCGCTTCTACGAGGGGCCCTGGAGACAGCTCTGGCAGCGACAGGCGGCCCCTCCACTCGGCGAGGTCTGGCTGCAGGAGCTGGGCGGCCTGCCGCCCTTCCCGCCCAGGCAGCAGTGGGCAGCTGCTGACGTCGAGTGGCTGCTTCGCCCCAAGCGGAAGAAGCCGGGGCTCGATGGTTGGACGGTGGCGGAGCTGCGCCTCCTGCCTCAGGAGCTGCTGGGCTGGGTGGCCGACTTCTTCGAGGCCGTGGAGGCCGTCGGCGAGTGGCCAAGCGAGCTGGTAGAGCCAGAGGGGCCCCTTCTGCCGAAGCCTGGCGGGGGGGCGGGGCCCTTGGACAGGCGGCCCATATGGCTGCTGCCGATCATGTATCGCTTGTGGGCGGCGGGGCGGGCCCGTGACTTCGCGCGCTGGCGGCTGAGCTGGGCGGGGGAGGACGTCCAATTGGGGGCTGAAGAGCTCGCCTGGGAGCTCGCCTTGGAATTGGAAGCAGCAGAGGCGATGTCCGAATCCATCGCAGGAGCCGCACTCGACTGGTGCAAGGCATACGACCAGGTGAACTTGGCGTCGCTGCCGGGCCTGCTGCGGCGGGCGGGGCTGCCA
Organism: Prorocentrum cordatum; assembly: GCA_963575745.1. Taxonomy (NCBI): domain Eukaryota; class Dinophyceae; order Prorocentrales; family Prorocentraceae; genus Prorocentrum; species Prorocentrum cordatum. The sequence continues at coordinate 14,126 of CAUYUJ010018173.1, read as the reverse complement.
GACTGGTTTGTGAAGCCGGCTCTCAGCGCCTACGCTGCTCGCCGGCGGATTCGCGTCGGGCGCGCAATCGGCTCGCCGTGGTCACCCAGCTCTGGTCTACTCCCAGGGTGCGCCGTGTTCTTCCTCAGCGTCCTGACGCTCCCATGGCGCCGGCGGGCTGGGGCCTTGGACCCAGAGGGTAGAAGACGTTGGATTTAGCAACCCAGAGGTGGGCCGTTAAAATCTTGCTTGGACGTTGTTTTTAACGTCCGACAGGTGGTTGGTTTTGGCCGTAATATACAAGCGAGTGCAATATAGATGCGTTCGCTCGGCACTCCTCGGCAACTGGCTACATGTCTAGCCTGTTGTGGGTGGGTCGCATTGTGGTTTCCGTGCTTGGTGTTTTTTTGTCCGTTCCCTTGTGTGCTCGCGCTCATGGCGCGACGTGGCGCAATAGAGCGCAGCGTGTTCGGTTCCAATTCGGCGCCGGCCACCGCCTCGAGTGGCACGATCCGATCGGCCGCAGCTTTTGGCTGCAGCAAACGCGTTGAAGCATAAAAAGGGGGAGGAGGAGAAGAGGAAGAGGAAGAAAACTAGGAGGAGGAGGAGGAGGAGCGGAATGAGGAGGAGAAGGAGGAAGGAGGATATGGCGGAGGAGGAAGCGATTGCGCAGGAAAATCGCATGGGCGGAGCATGAGGAGGCCAGTGGAAGAGAAAGGAAGGAGGAGAGGAAAATTATAGGGGAGGGGGGGTGCACGAGGAGGATGACAAGAAGAAAGACAAGTAGGAGGATGAGGATGAGGAGGAGAAGGACGATGATGAGGAGGAGGAAGAGGAGATAAGGCGAGGAAGGGGATGCGAGGGGAAGGGGGAGGAGAAGGAGGAGGAGGAGGAGGGACAGGAGGAGGAGGAGGAGGAGGAGGAGGAGGAGGAGGAGGAGGAGGAGGAGGGGAGAGCAGGAGGGAGGAGCAGGAGGAGGAGGGGGGAGGGGCGGAAGAAGAGGCTGAGAATGCGGATAAGGAAGAGGAGGGGGGAACCCCAGGCGTTCGCAAGGTGGCAGCCGTATCGACCGACCGTTCCTCGGGTCGACCCTCCAAGATGGCCTCCAAGACGGCTTAGATGGCCCCAAGATGCCTCCAAGACGGCCCAAGGTGCACCCAAGACGCCTTAAGATGGCCTCAAGATGGCCCACGACGGCCCAAGAGGATCCCAAGAGGCCTCCAAGACGGCCCAAGGGGCCTCCAAGAGGTCCTCCAGGAAGGCCCGAAGAGGCCAAAATCATTGATTATCCTTTGTGTTTGACTGATTTTGGTATTTGCGCCGTTTCGGCTTTCCGACGGCCCAAGACGGCCCAAGAGGCCCCCAAGGTTGCCCCAAGATCGCCCAAGAGGCCTCCAAGATGACCCCATGACGGCCCAAGAGGCCCCCAAGACGGCCCCAAGAGGGCCCCAAGACGGGCCGAGAGGCCTCCAAGACGCCCAAGATGGCCTCCAAGACGGCCCCGAAGCGCCCCAGAGGGCCCCAAGTCGGCCCAGAGAGGCTCCCGCAATTGTGTGGCCAAGAGCGCACTGGCAGAAAACACTGTGTCACACGCATGTCGTGAGCAATATCTTACATACGCTCACGGAAATATGCAATATACGAATGCGACTCCTCTGAAAAAGGGAGTTGCACCAGAACGAGCAAACTAAACATTGTGCGATGGGTCTGCACCCGACTCACACGAGATCGCTGGCGCTGCACCCGAACTGCAAATTATACATTGTGCTATGGCCTGCGCAAACTGCGTCGGGAAATGCTCGGCACCTCGGAGAGCTTTGTGGCCATTGAGCCATCCACCTGACATGGTATAATATTTCTGGCACGTCGGAGTTCCTTCCACTGACGCCCCTTTCGGCTTCGAGCGAATCAGAAAGTGGCTGTATTTCTCTGGGCAAGTCAACAACAACTGCGTAGGTTTCGGCATCTCGTGTCCAAACGCTTTCTGGTAAGTGAGAACTGACCGCCCTCGGGTGCTCTTAATTGCAGCTGCGCAACATGCATACTTATAGAAATGGCTATTGAGAGGCTGTTCAATGATATAATAGCACGAACGTGTCGTCACGTAAAACATGATAGCACTGACCACTTGGTTCGTCTCATTTGCCATTTTGACCGAATCCCTATCCCTGTGCCCTTCAACGTGGAGGTAACGGCCAGATACATATGTGTTCATGAACCCCCACGTGGCGCATTCGGGTGTCATCAGAACGGTGCCATTCTTCACGAGGCGAGTGACGAGCCAAAACGCAAACACCATTCCAACGACAGAAGTTATGTCCTCATCATCACATTGCCTGGTGGCTGCGTCGAATTCGTGGGCCGTGCCGCCCAGTGAACGGATCCAATAAGATGTCTCCCCCCAACCGCTGAACAATTCCACGGCCGTCAGATCTCTGCTCAAGGTCAGCGTCAAACACCATGCTATTGTCGCAGAAATGCGGTCGTGGAGCGTGCTGTAGGTTCTCTCTATCTCGGTAGCGAAAGCCTTCACATAGTTTGGGGGGCCCACGGGAGCAGCCTGAATTTTGAGATGTTCTGGGGGCGGATCTCTAGGTTTCGCGCGTGCTGGCTGGAACAATGGTTCGGGTGGCGGTCTTTTGCGCCTGGCCATTCCGCCTGAGAAATCTCGGCCCTGAAATGGCAGCATGGTAGCGGTGCGATAGGAGATGGGATGGATGCCCTACTCTGTTCATGAGCAGGCTTGCCCCGCCATTTCGCAGACTCGTGGTCCTCCTCTCCTCCCTCCCCCCTCCTCCTCCACATTCCTCTCCCCCCCCCCTCCCCCCCGTCTCCAGGAACCAAACTGGGGCGTGCTAGGGGCGGCGGGGGAATTGGCGACGACGACGATGTCGACGTTCATGACGGCAGCGATGGCGGTGAGTAGGAGGAGCAGTTGCCATTGCCATTGTTCGTCATCCTCATGTTTCTGTTGTTCTTTATTTTCTTTGCCCTCAACCCCCCTCTACGTGGTGAATGTTTTCATTGCGAAGGCCCGCGCGAGAGCCCCTCGGACCCTCGGTCGCCGCCACTGCCCCAGGAGGGGGGGGGGGCAGGAGGAGGGTGAGAAGGAGGAGGTAGCAGAGCTGAGCAGGATGAATGAAAGCCAAAAGGGCGATGAGGACGGAGAAAGATGAGGAGGAGTAAAAGGGCGAGTAGGAATAATATTTCGGCGGAGGCACCGCGTGGGGAAACGAAATTGAGCTCTTGGCGAACGCTGCCCCGATTACTTTTTACCCTTGGGCCTTAGGTCCCAACAACATGCGAACGCTGGTTTTTCTGCAAATCGTCAACGTATTAGCTGAGTCATACTGCAGCGAACCATGAATTATGCACGATGTTGCCGTGGAGACGCAACCGCTGAAAAATCCGCTTCTCCCATACCCGCCTGTGCGAGTTCTCAGCTACGCTGCGGATGACTTTGTTAAGTGTTTCGTCGTGCCACGTCGAATGATGCCGAGGATTACCGAAAAAATTCATGTGTGCCGTGAGGTGTACAAAGAGATGATGTTTTGGCGTGAACATGCCACCTGCTCTGTCGTATGCTTTCAAATGTTTGACGCACAACGTTAACAACTTCTGATGTGTATGAGGCGGGATCTTTCGACCTGGCGATGTCTTGAGCACGTTCATGTATTCCACCAAATGCTTGCACGCATTGAATATCTCCACACAACTATCGGCCTGGAAAAACTGCTTGCTGCTGATATGGGCGATGAATTTGAGCAAATACCCTGTCTCCGCTCCCTTGGTGTGTATTTCAGGAGCAAACGCACTGCCGATCATCCCTGGCGTCAGCCTGCCAATCCTACTAGACAGAGGGATGTTCTCCGATTCATAAAACTCCTGCAACTCATGTCTAAGAGTGCGGCAAGCGTGTTCCACCATGACCTCGCCAGGGCCAGGGTGGTGCCAGGGATTCGCTGTGATCACCGCCCACAACGCGACCGCCACCGCTCTCGCAGCCACGCCCAGGTGCAGCGTGTGAAGGGTGTCTATGCAGATAGACGTCTGGGGGCTTATCCCCAGCGACGCGTCGAATATTGGATTCCTCCGCGTCACTGGGTCCAGCAGCGCACCACCCGCATCCGTTCGGCGACGCCAGAACGTGACCCGGAACGGAAGCGCCTGGCGCGTCAGCAAGCCCACGTCAACCAGATCAGAGTTGGGGACGAGACGATCGCCAGCTCTGAGGAGCACCCCTCCCACGCGCACTTCCCTCTGGAGGACTCGGCCAAAGCGCCTGTCATAGCGCAGCCCTCCATCAGCGAACAATGCCTGCCACTTGTCCTGGGTATCCAAGACAAGGTCGATCTCGCAGGCACTGCACGCATCCTGGTAATCCCACCCGCCCTCTGGGCGTAGGTGGCTTAAAGAGTTTCCTCTTCCTCCTTTCCCTGCGGGGAGGGGTTTACCCCTCCCCCTGCCCCCTCCCCTGGACCTGGACAGGGGTTTCCGCGAGCCGTCCGAGCGTCCAAAACGGCTTCGGCGAGGAAGCCAACATCATTGGTTGTATTAGGGTTTTGGCCCCATGTTGGCCTCCTGGGGGGGACTGCAATTAGTACCCCCCCTCCCGTGATCGATCTCACCCAAGATGGCCCAAAGATTGCCCCCCAAACTCCCAAGGGTGCCCCAAGAGGGCCCCAAGAGGTGGCCAGGAAGCCCCAAGATGCCCCCAGGATGCCCCCAAGAGGCTCCCAAAAGACCCTCACGAGTCCCCCAGAGACCCACCAGAGGCACCCATAATGCTCCAAGAGGCCTCGGCGAGAATGCCAAATCATTGATTGTACGAAGGTTTTCGCAACATGTTGGCCTCTTGGGGGGGACACTGATTAAGAGATGACTCCACAAGCACCTGGGAGAGCCCAAGATGACTTCAAGACGGCTCCAGATATCCCCAAATGTCTCATACTGGCTTCCTCTGCGTGCTGCCCACTTCCCTGATCGAGGCGATGCCTCTGGGCATCGTTTCTGGATGGGCTGGTCGGGATTCGCGAAGCGTCAACAATTCACTGGATCACCCCATGGAAGACCAACCAACGATATGTTGTTGTACTCATGCAAGGTGCATTGCACAGATGAGCACATGGGGCATGGATGGTACACAGAATTCCACGATGCGAATCCGAGCGTGGTTACCCACTCAGCCCAGTCCCCTTTCAGTTGAATCACGCATGCCTTGTAGCCGAGATCAGCTGAAAGACTGCCCCAGACCTCAGAAGCCTCCCACTCTTTACCATTGTGTTTTACGGTCGGCCGAACCCCCTCCGCCATGGCTTTGATTGACCATCGGAGCATGGTGAAAATATGAAATAAAGTATCCCACCCCTTGCATCCACAACCACACAGCGACGATTTTCTCACCACACAAATGAGATGTCTCCTGCATGTGATAAGATTGTACATCACGAAGCATATCAGGGACTCTTGATGGGCAGATGTTTTCTGTCTAGTGTATGACACACCGTCAACGTAAACCGCGAGAGGGACAGGCAACTTTTCATTGTTGCGCACAGCTTGCTGAACTAAAGGATGGTCCCGATACACAGGTTCCCATTCGTCATTATCGTACATGGCTTGGACCTTTTCGCTGATGCTGGGGTCAGCGGCTAGCTCATCGTGAAACGCCTCGTGAGGTAAGACGCAAGGCGTTGCACGTTGAACACGAGACAAACCTATCAGCAGGAGGGGGAGGAGGAGGAGGAGGGGGGCGGCATGCAAAGGACGGAGGTGGAGGCAGATAAGGCGGGCACGATGAGAGCAATGGCGTGGAGCAAGGGGGCATGAGGGACGGCCAAGGAGGGGCAGGGGAAGCATGAGGCGAAGGAGGAGTACCTTTCCGAACGTTCTGTGGCGCCCAAAGGTTATACAACTCCAGGTTCTCGGGCCTTGTCGGGAGCAACGTGTCGAGGTGTTTTACAAAATTGCCGCTGGAGGACGTCGGACTGCATGCGAAATCACGTACACCACCCACGGCACCAGCTTTTGATGCGTAATGGGATATCACACAAACATCTTTTGCGCTCAGGACACATCTGGCATAGAGCTCCAACAGGCATTGAATTAAATTCTCACCAGCTTCTGTTCTCTCATCTGAACGAGCGAAATCACCAGGGGGCGATGTGTGTGTCTGACGCCTCCTCTTCTTAGCCATGATGGCTACGGGCGGGAGCTGGGGTCGAACAGAAGTGCGCCGATGGGGGCAAACGGAACATTGCCCCTCGCCAAGCGACGTCGGCCATGCCCCCCCGATCCAAGGACCCCCCCCCCCTACGTTTGCCTCCATAGAGCTCGCTTTGCCGAGACCCGCAGGGTGGTTGGATCGTTCGCAGCCCACCTATTCCCATCCACCGCACTCCCCTTTCCCGTACCGAGGCAGTGTCTTGCATTCCTTCCCCAGTCTTTAATAGGCACCTTGGCCTCGGGCCCTGCCCCGTGGACACGTCAGGCCCCCGACAAGAGAACCCCGAGAAGACCCACAGAGCATCTTTAGAGAGCCACTAAAGAGGACCCCACATCCTTGGGGGCGCCCAACAACAAAACGGATTAGACGGAGCCCATTGGCGTGCGAGTGTTGTCGTGCGTGCGTGCGTTTGTTTGTTTCGTGTTGGTGGGAGGGGTTCCTCGGGTGCTATCTTGGGCCCCCAAAGTACCCCATACGTATAACACATTTGAAGCAACGGTTAATAGTATATCTATATCTATATCTATATATATATACATACATACATACATACATACATACATACATACATACACACCGACATACCGCAGGGGCTCAAACTTACATATCGTGGGCTAAGCGTGGAAAAAACGCCGCCTTGCGACGGGCTCCACAGTGGAGGAGGGAGGTGGAGGAGGAGGGCGCTCTCGCGGGCAGAGCAGCGCCAATGGCCTTCGCAATGAAGATGTCCAGGCCGTAAGAGAGGCGGCGCAAGCGGGGGGGGGCGACCGCTCGCTCTTAGCTTACCCTCTCCGTCCTCCTCATCCTTCTCCCCCCTGATTTTCTTCCCTCCTCCACCTAGTGCCAAGTCGTGTCGGTTCCCTCTACCTCCTCTTCCTCCTCCCTACCAGTCTCCTCCTCCTCCTCTTCGCTTTCCTTGTTCAAGTATGTCACGTCCCTCCTCCTCCTCCTCCTCCTCCTCTCCCCGATGCCCCTCGAATGTTCCCCATGCGTTCGAACCCTCATCCTCATTTTCGGACCGATGATCGTCTCACGCGTGTCCTGCCCGTCCCAAGTCAGTCGAAGTTGTCTTTTTGATTGAACTCCTGATCCTCAGTCTCCACGTGATTCCCCCTCCCGCCTCCTCCTCCTGCTCCTCCTCCTCTACCTCCTACTCCTCCTCCTGACGCGCATCGTTGGTTCCAGAATCCATCGGAGCCATTGAAATTGGAACCGCGCTGCGGGATCTACCTCATCCTCCTCCTCCTCCTCCTCCTCCCTCCTCCTCCTCATCTTCATCTCCCTCCTCCTCCTCCTTCTCCTCCACCTTCCTCCTCCTCCTCCTCATCGTCATCTTTGTCCTCGACCTTTCTACTTCTCACTCTGTATTCAATATCCGTCTTGAGTAGGCAGCCTCAGCCCCCTGGACACCTTCATCCTCGTCCCCTTCCTGCCAACCCCGTCCTTCATTACCCCATCCTGCCCCTTATCCCACCCCCACCCTCGGTCTAGTACCCTCCTACTGCCACATTTTTGCTCAATGCGTAGTTTCCCCTAGATAATGAGGTGATGTGCAGGTCACCCGCCTGCGAACTGGAGCATCTGAGGGCCAGGGGGGGCTCGAGACGGGTGGATCGCTTCAAAGAAGAACGGTTGAACCCTCTTACGCCTATTGTTGGGTGGTTTCGGTGATTTTTGGGCCCTCGAGCCGATGAAATTGCTCTGGGAGTCCCCGGGGCCAGTGATTTCAGGAAAAAAAAATCAGCGGAAATCAGCGGAAAATCAGCGGAAAATCAGCGGAAAATCAGCGGCACGAAACACTGTAAAAACACAGCTGAAAATGAAAAATCAGCGAGAATCAGCGCAAACTCAGCGCAAAATCAGCGCAAAATCAGCGGCCCTTTTTCCGTCCTAGAAACAGCCGGGGTTCCTAAAAACAACCGGGGTTGGCCAAAATCCGGCCTGCAGAACGGGCATTTGTCAGAAAACAAGGTCCGACCCTGAAAAACAACCGGGGCCCGCCGCTGATTAGCCGTTGTCCGTTGAAAAAAACCGAACCCCACCCAACATTGGACGTTCTACCCTGCTACGTTTGCCCCCAGGAGAGCCCTCGAGGCAAAGGCAGGGCTCGTCACAGGCAAATGCACAGGCGCACTGGTCGCCAACCCCTGCGGCGACTGCGTTCGACACTTAGTCGAACGCCCGAGAAAAGTAAGACGCGCAGATCACGCGTGCACGATATATTATGATGCGCGCTGCACAAGCTGGCTCTGACAGACCGCATGCACGAGAACTTACAGTGTAAGAGCCTCACCCAATTGCATATCAACTGTCACCCATTCCAGCCTGTATCTGAATTGAACCTCAGTTAGCGTTTCAATACTCCTTCATCTTCTCATAATGCATCCTCGAGAGCTTGTCCGCCTGTTTCTGCGCCCTGTCGACGAGCTCGCCGAGGTCGCTGGTCAGGGTCGCCAACTGGACATCCATCTGGGCAGGGTCATCGTAGCTCGCCTGAATCTGCTCTACATTCTGGCCGATAAGCATGGTCGCGATGGGATTGGAGAACACATACTTGATCATGTCGTCGTTGGCTTTCGTCATCGGCTCCACCAGCACGCTGTCTTTCAGCCACGACCAGTCGGGAGAATTTGCAATCTGGGCTGAGATGCAAGCGATCGAGGAGCTCGCCTGGCCATACGCCACCTTCAGCTGCTGCGCATCCTTGATCTTGGCCCTCAAGTCCTTAGAGGCTGAAGCGTTGGCCTTAGCCTTAGCTTTGCCCTTGCCCTTGCCCTTCGGCGTCGCAGGTGCTGGCTTCGGCGACAGAGCCTGGCCCCTCACAGACTTCCTCGACCTCTTGTTGGGCGGTTCCCTCGCCTCGTCGCCGACGGCGGCCTCCTCCTCCTGGGCCGCGCGCGCCGCGGCGGCTGCGGGCTCAGCTGCGGGCGCAGCTGGACTTGCGGGCGCAGCTGCGGGCGCAGCTGCGGGCGCAGCTGCGGGCGCAGCTGCGGGCGCAGCTGCGGGCTGAGCTGCGGGTGCATCTGCGGATGGAGCTGCGGGCGCAGGTCCGTTGCCGCTGCGCGAGGCAGCGCTGACCGCCGCGCCGCCGCTTGCAGATGGCGGCGCTGCACCTGCAGCTGCACGAACTGGTTCGAACGTGGTACGCCCTTCGGGCTCAGCGAATTCTGCAAGAAGGCGGCCTCTGTTCTCCTCGCGCTGCGTAGTCTGCCAGCACTGCGTGAATATATCATTGTACTGCTGCTTCACGTACAGGAACTCCATGGCTCTAGTCATGACGTTGAAGCGGTACCACTGGGTGCCCATCATGACGCACGCGTATGCGTAACGCCAGGCACGCTCAGCCGCCTCTTCGGTGTTTCCCTCCTCGACTTTGATCCTGTCCAGGGGGTGGTAGACGCCCATGTCTGCAGTCACGACCTGATGGCGATTGATCATCTCGCGGCTCTTCCTGTACATCTCGAACTTTGCCTTGCACCACTTCTGCCTGAAAGCCTGCTTCGCGTGGTTGCCCCTGCACTCGAGCCACGACTTCTTCAGCTCCTTATCCGAGGCCAACTCCCTCTGGAAGCGCCAGCCCAGAGGGCTGCGAGCATTGATCTCGAAATTGGTCATCTCGGCCTCCTCCAGGTGGGGATCCCTGCCTGCATCGTCTTCGCCATCGAGCTCATGCTTGTCGTAGCGGCCCCTCCCCATCTGCTGGCTCGACAAGCTGCGCAGGAATTCTTCCTGGCTCATGCCCTCTGGGACGCGGGGGGGCCGTCGGGCGGGCCGTCGACGGGCGGGCCGTCGGGCGGGCCGTCGGGCGGGCCGTCGGGCGGGCCGTCGGGCGAGCCGTCTGGCGGGCCGTCGGGCGGGCCGTCGGGCGGGCCGTCGGGCGGGCCGTCGGGCTCCTCGGCTGCCTTGCCTGGCAGCGCCTCGACCCTCTGCCAGAATCCCCTGTCTGCTGCCACGACTTCGCTGTACTGCTGCTCCGACATGCCCTCGCGCGGAAACGTGGGCCTCGACAAGTGCGCGGGCGGCTGCGATGCGGGGGCTTCCGGAACGGGGGCTCTGGCAGCAGCGATGTCACGTGGATTGCCTGGCACTGTGAAGGTCTCCTCACGCTGGCTATCCTCAAGGAACGTACCTTCGGGCCCCTGCTTGTTGAGCTGCCCGCCGCCCTGCCCATCAGCTGGAGCTTCGGGGGGGTCATGGACCTCAATGGGCGCGGGCGGGGCGGCCTCTGAGGGTGTCTGGGGCGCACTCGCTGCCGAAGGCGTCACAGCTGGAGTTCCTCCTGCATTGGACCCCGATGCCGTCGTGGAGACAGGGGAGGCGGCGCCCGCCGTGACCTTGTCGAGGCTCTCAACCAGGACTGTCATCAGGAAAGGTCGATCCTCGAAAGTGTGATGCGAGGTTCACACAACAGGACGCCGCAGTGCGTCCAGCAAGAACTGAGAAAAAAACGGCGATGGTAATGTGAACTATGGTTGGCTGCGTGATGCGTGCTGTCACATGTTGCATTATGTGCAATTGCATGCTTTGCCAGTTGCCTTTCAGCTCTGTGCTTTCTGCTTATGCTGCGTGTTTTATATGCTGCCTGCTTCCTGCTTGTCTATGAGGTTGGCCGTGCGATTTCGTATGATGCAACGTACGTAATTGCATGCGTTGCCCGTTGCTTCTGTTTTGCGCGGCATACGTGTCGACTCTTTCGAACAACTCTCTTTGCCCCCTCCTTCTCACCCCCAATTATCCTACTCTGGGGGCGGGGCAGAGGAGGGGGGGGACGAGGAGGAGGAGGAGGAGGAGGGGGGGGAGGTGGATGAGGAGGAGGAGGAGGAGGAGGAGGGGGAGGAGGAGGAGGAGGGGGAGCAGCAGGATCATGAGCAGGAGCAGGACCAGCAGCAGAGGCAAGAGCAGAGGCAGAAACAAGAGCAGAAGCAGGCGCAGGAGCAAGCGCATGATGAGGCGAGCCTATCTCCCCTCAAGCGATCATGGCCCCGAGTTCTTCCCAACCGATTATTGCCTCGAGCTCCGCCAGCCCTTCGGCTGACATGGGGGGGTCGTGGGGGCGGCGGAGGCGGCTGGGGTGGCGGGTTCCTAAGGTACCGAACCCACTCAATCCACTGCCCGTTATTTTCATAGTATTCTGGCACAACGATTTGTTCTTGGGTAAACCACCCACGCGGGCCAAGCGACGGCTGGGGCGGAGGGTGCTCGGAACGGGCAGGTGGACAAGAAGAGATCAAGAGGGAGTTGATAAGGGCAGACGAGAAGGAGGAGGAGGATGATAAGGAGGAGGGGGGAAGACCTTCTTCTGAGATATCAGCAGGGTGGCGTAAGCTATTTGAGTGCGCTCAAAAACCAGCCGAAAAGCTCCTGCCCACTACCAGGTTTCTGACCCTGAAAAAGCCTTAGTGGGCAAGAGCGTGTTTCGCGTTGTTGGACCGAATCGCTGGATTTCCTTTGGGGTCGGTATCAACATGCCTGCTTGAATCCCATCAGCCCTCTGGGCGTCGGTGGTTTGGAGCGTTTCCTAGTCCACCCCTCCTTCTTCCCCTTCGGGGAGGGGCTTACCCCTCCCCCCTACCCCCTCCCCTGGACCTGGACGGGGGGTCCGCGAGTGCGCCCAAAACGACTTCGGCGAGGAAGCCACAATCATTGGTTGTATTATGGTTTGGCCCCCATTTTGGCCTCCTGGGGAGGGCTGTAATTAATGCCACCCCCCCTCCTGATCGATCTCACCCAAGATGGCCCAACGACTGCCCCCAAGGCTCCCAAAGGTGCCCCGAGAGGGCCCCAAGGTGGCCATGAAGCTCCAAGAGGCCTTCAGGACGCCCCCACGAGGCCCCCAAGAGACCCCGAAGAGGCCCCAAGAGACCCCGGAAGCACCCAAGATGCTCCAAGAGGCCTCGGCGAGAATGCCAAATCATTGATTTTATGAAGGTGTTAGCAACATGTTGGCCTCTGGGGGGGGGGGGCTGCTTAAGATGACTCCAAGAGCGCCTGGGGGAGCTCGAGATGACCTCCAAGATGGCCCAATATACCCCAAGATGTCTCATAATGGCTCCCTCTGCGTGCTGCCCACTTCCCTGATCGAGGCAATTCCTCTGGGCATTGGTTCTGGATGGGCTGGCGGGGATTCGCGAAGCGTCAACCATATTTTTTCACGAGCTTGATGTCCCATTGGGCGCCACGGCACTTGCGGCAGCAGGTGGCAATCTCACGGAGGCAGAGTGAAACGTGTGATCTCTCTTTCTCGGAGAGTCGAGCCCCTCTCCCCGACCCCCCATTCGCTTTAGGGGGGGCCCGCCAGTTGTGTCGATCTGCGTATCGCCAGGTTCTTGGGGCCCCTTGGGGCGCTCCTCGCACCAACCTCCTCACCTACACCCTTTCGGTCTCAACCGCACCCATCTTCTGGACCCTTCCCTCCTCCGCTCCTGCGCCGCCACCTCCCCCAACTCCCCTCCCCCGTTCCTCTCCCTTGTCTGGCGGGGTTGGGGGTAGAGGCTCAGGCCCTTCGCGCCCATCTTTGCGCCCCAGAGAACATAGAAGCAACGCTCCATGGTCCAATGCCCATGGTATCTCGCATGCCGCACGTGCTGTGGCATTTCGTCCAAGAGGGGGCAGGGTCTCGAGCAATCTTGACGACGCTGACGGTATAGCGATTTTCTCAGATTCATCATTATCGTTATCCGTGTTTTCCTCCGCCGTCTGTTTGTCATCCTGTTTCCAACGATTATCCTTTTCCCTACCCTCCTCAGCTGTGTTTCGTCATGCTCGTGTGTCGTCATGCTCGTGTTTCGCTCGGCTGTGGTACGTTTGGCTTCAAGTGTTTGAGGTTCAATCGGCCCCTTGGAAACGCACCTGGAGTGTGCTGGACAGCTTCGCTGTCTGCCCGAGCTCGGCAAACTGAAAGAACTGAGCGCGAGAGGAAAACAACATAACACACTTGAGACGAGAGCACTAGCGACGCAGTGCGCACCAGAATGAACGCAAATGTTCACAACACAGAAATAGAAAGGCTCAAGAGATCGGTGGGCTCGGCTCCCCCGCCAAGCCATCTGAAAATCCCTCTCGCACATAGACCAAACTCATCGTGGCGACATGCCGCGCACGGTTCACGCATCATCATCGTCAAACGCATTGTTCCAGAAATCAGAGCACTCAACAACTTCGTCCATCATGGTGTTCAGCGAGGTGGTCATACTCTCCCACGGGCCAGTCACTGGAGGCGGGATCTCTCGGATATCATCGGGGCTATCGTCCGCGGAGTCGTCGTCGATGGGTTCGACGACCTCGCTCGTGGGCTCGCCCGTCTCCTCTGGTGGCCCCTCCTTTGCTTCCTGGGGGTTCTCCAGCGGCTGAGGCTCCTCCTTGCCCTCATGGGGCTTCTCCTCGGGCTTCTTCTCGACGATCGTCAGGTTCTCCACTCCATTCATGGGTGCGCCCTTCTCCTCGGTGGCTGCTTCCTTGTCGGGCTCCTCGTGTTTGGCTTTCTTGCAAGCTCTTTTGGGGGTGGCAGCTGGGCGCTTCCGCACCGCCGTCTCCGCAGGCTGCGTCTCGATGGACGAAGCTGCGCTGGTCGCAGCCAGTGCCGCCGCCTTCTCGTCCTTCTCCTTGCGTTTCTTCAGCTCCTTGAGCTTCTCCCTCTTCAGCTGCTCGGCGTCTTGGGCCGTGAGGCGCCCCTCGCAGTAGCGCTTCGCGATGTCCTTCATGAACTCCACCGCCTCCGCCTCCTCGACGGCGTGCGTGGAGATCTGCGTGACCTGCTTCAAGTTGTGCTTGATCTGAATCAGCTTGATCCCCCTATCCATCACAAACTTGACCTGCACCTGGAGGCCGTCCATGTTGCCCGTCCACAAGATGTTGCCCCCTCGCGGCGTCTTCGAGGGCGCAGGTCCAGCATCCTCGAGAAAGGTCGACGCCAAGCAGTCCAGCA
>CAUYUJ010018172.1:169634-212495 GCA_963575745.1 Prorocentrum cordatum | reverse complement strand
CCCCCCCCCCCCCCCCAGAGTTACAACTCTCCAGGTCCGAGGCGGGGAACCTTGCCGTGCGACCGCCTCAACTCTGAGATTTCCGAGGTTTCCAATCCCCTGGGTGGAATTCCCAAATTCTGGACAGAAAATGTGAAATCCCGACGGAAATTCCGAATTCCCGAGCCCCGGTGGGCCGGACCAGGGCGATGAGCCACCCGATGAGCCCCCCCCCGATGAGTACCCCGATGAGTGCCGCCAAACCCTGTAAATTCACAGGGAAACCCCCGATGAGCGACCCCCGATGAGCACCCCGATGAGCGATGAGTACCCCGATGAGCCCCCGATGAGCCCCTGCAGGGCCCCCGAGGAGCAGGCTGGAGCTGTCTCGATCGGCGCGTGGGCAATCCGCGCCGCCAATTTCAGCTCGCCGCTCTGCGCCGACGCCGCTCCGAGCTGGCCACGAGCCCATCTCGCAATCGATGGGTGGTCGATCGCGCAATCGTTCGTTTGCGTGTTTTCGTTCGAGAGATGGCGGCAGCGCTGCTATGCCGTCACAGCACTTTTGTTGCTAGGTGCGACGCTCAGCTGGAGGCGCAGGGGATTGAGCCGCCTGCAGAGCTGAGTGATGCGATATTTGTTGTCGATGGGATGCGCGGAAGCATGCGCTCGTATCGTCGGCAGCGCACTAGCAGAGGGATGGTGCGCTCGCTTTTGCTTCGGTAAAACCAATTAAGGGGGGGAGCATGGATACGCCACGGAACATATGTGCGCAGTTTTGGGCCCAAGTTTGATGCGCGGTCGCGCTGAGACGGTGCGCTAGCCATGGCGTCCTCCAAAGAGACCAGGGGCCGAAAACGAACCCGCGATCCTGAACCACCCCCTCTGCCTTGGGACCAGGAATCTGACCCTTCCGACTGCGAGTGTGGCCCAGATCCAGGAGAGATGGATGCTGCTGCTGGAGAGTTCATACACGAATTGGTAGAACTATATTTATTGGGGAAGCCTATGAACGCGCGTCACTTTTGTGTGCTGTGCTACTATGCGAGCAAAGCTGGGATCAAGAAGGCTGGGCAGTTCGCTGTTAACCCCGTGGCGAAAGGACATAACTTCCAACGGAAGCTTGATCGAGAGTTACAGTTAGATCGTTATGATTCGACTCTGTACGAGCTGGATATCCCAGGCCACGGACGAAACGACCCTGACAGATCTTCGATTGGAGTCCACATCTCCCCACCACACGAATCGCTGTATAATGAGATACAAGCCCATCCCGAAATCCTTGAAGACTGGGGGGGGAAGATGGAAACTGAGGCGTGGATCAACGACTATGAAGACAATGCTATTGTACGGGCATCGCCCAGAGAAGACCGAAAGCGCATTTTGCCACTCGCTTTGTATATGGACAAAGTACCATACACAAAACGGGACGGGTTTACTGGGATATACGTCCACCTGCTGCCGACGGGCAGGAGGCATTTAGTCGCCGTCCTGCGCACCGCAGACTTGTGTAATTGCGGGTGTAGCCACTGGTGCAGCATGTATCCTATTTACATTGCAATTGCTTGGAGTTTGCGATCTTTGGTCGATGGGGTATTTCCAGACAAGCGCCACGATGCGATGCCGTGGAGGGACACCGACGCAGAGCGAGCCAGCAAAGCTGGCATGGTGGGGCAGAGGGGAGGGTGTCAATGTGCTTTCTGTGGGTAGGGGGGGGGGGTCGGTGTCTGATGTTGGGCCTCATGAGGCCTACCTAGTGATCAAACGACCTCATTGGGGCCTGGTGCTCATGGGGCCTCGTTGGGCGACTTGCGGTGCGCATCAGGACCTCACGCATGGCTCATTGAGACCCACCTGCTCCCTCCAACCATGTTTCCTACATCCGTCTCACGTTTCCTGCTTCCCTCCTTCCCTCCATCATTCGTCGCCCGTCCAGCCTTCATTTCCTCCTCCAGGACCTCCTCCGACACCTCCAATTCTCCAGCTTTGAGGGAGGGTGGGCAGGCGCTGGGATTCCGAGTAGTCGCGGTGGACTTCAAGGCGGACTGGCCCGAGATGTCAACGGGCATGGGCTTTCCAGCCCACGCCTCACATCACGCCCCCTGCATAATGTGCAGGCAGAATCAAGAAGAAATCCACAGTCACGACCTATCAGCACCAGTGGAGCAGGTTACCACTGAATCATACGACGACGAATGCACCTCACACGAGATTTGGTGCCTGATCACCGACCAGGAGATGCGCCGCACGATGCGCTTCCGTCTGTGCTGAAAAAAATAGGGGCCGCGCACTCTACGCCGACCTGCCCGAATGCGGCCTACGCAAAGGCGGCAGGGTGGAACCGTCGCCGACGTTGCTTGACTCCGCGGATTTCGATCACCTTTCGTTTGATAAAGGGCCAGTGCTTGTCAAGTTCTGGAGACCGACTCCAGGTGCCGAGCGGTGCTACCATCGAAATCCACTTCTGGATCCTGCCCTGGGCACAGGCATCCACGCATTTTCTATTGACGAACTACATTGCCTCCACCTCGGCGCGTTCCAGTCGTGGGCGTCCAAGGTTGTTTGGCTACTGATAGGCCACAATTTCTTCAAGATACAGGCGACACTACAAGGCGATCGGGTTCGCCTCAGCCTGAAGCGTTTACTTTTAGAGCTTGGGGAGTTTTACTCGAAACAACGCAGCATGGGTGTTCCAGAATCTGCAATCACCAGAGTCGGAGACCTGACTCCAGGCATGATAGGTACCCGCAATGCACCGAGCCTCGGTTTAAAGGCGCACGAAACCAAGTGGTTTGTTAAATTCTTGGCAGAGTTCCTGCCGACGGTCGCTAGCAGGCTTCCGCCAGAGAGCAATGTGGACACCCTGGCTGCAGCTGGCAACGCACTTGTGAAGTTCACCAACATCATAGACAGCCAGCCCCGAAAGCTCTCTGATGCGGTCTGCTCCGAACTGCAAACGCTGGCTGAGTTACATGTGGGCCTGGCAGAAGCTGCTGGAATCCCAATGCTCCCCAAACATCACATGTTTAGACATCTTGCAGCTCAGTTGTACCGCAAGGGCAACCCGCGCTATTACAATACATATTGGGATGAATCAACAAATGCTGTGATAGCGAACGTGGCCGCAACGACTCATCGAGCACGGTTTGAACGAATGGTATTTCGAAAATATGGTTACCTCTCTACCGAAGGACCGCCGCGCCGCACCACGGGCGTTTGGTGAAGGGGATGGGTCAGGGATTAGTTGTTCAGTTTCCCTTCCTCCGTCCCCAGCCCCGGTTTCTCGCAGCGAATTTGAGGCTCCATAGCCTGGGAGGGGCGGAGTCGGCCCACACGGGCCGATACGTAGCAGCTTGCCTCCCGAGGACGCAAAGCTAAGGAGGGCTGCGACACTCTTGTCGCTAGCAAGTCCTGGTGATCGACATGCACCAGCAAGGCAAACTCCTCCCTCTCCTCCTCCTCCCTCCTGTCCTCCCTCCTCTCTCTCTCCCCCCCCCCCCCGCCCCGCACCCCTCAGTACCTCTGGACCGCCCAAGGCGGCCACCTCGGCGTGTCGGATGAGGCGGCGGACCTGGCGCGGTCGATCAAGGAGCGAATTCCTGATGCCAACAAATTCGCCCTATTGCAAGAGGGGATCCGCGTCGTGAACCAGAAGATGCATGAGGTGGTTCGCGACGTCGACCTCCTTGAGGTCGTGCTGGGTTCACCGTTCTTTATCCTCGTCTGTCCCACTCTATACTCCTCATCCCCGTTCATTCTCGCTGTTCCCCCCCACGACCTCCTTTTCAGCTCGTTCGGTCTGTTCTGGAGCTGGTTCACTATCGGCAGCTTTCAGGGAGCGCGGGTGCGAGACGAGAGAGTTCGACAGGGGCGCCAGAGACAAGAGCGAGGACTCGCACCCCCACACCCCTCTTTGTTCCCAATGCACCCTTCACCAGCCTGAATCTAGCTTGAATTCAGAGGACCTCGCAACCTTGGAGGGTCAGATCCACATCGGGCTGTTGCTCCTCCGCGACAAACCCTTCGGCCTTCTCTGGATCGCGGTGGTGAGTGAGAACTGCAAGTATGAAAGGCCCACCTCCACACATCGATAAGGCCCAACCTCATTCCGAGGAAGGCGGTGTGAGGAAGTGAGGGCCCCTCTGCTTTCAGTTATCACGTTACCATCCCAACAGTTGGATTGCAGCACGTGGCTTGGTCTTACGTCGTCGTACACCTACGGCAGGCTCCGCGAGAACATTTTCGGATATGAGGACAAGGAGAAGGTGGAGGAAGCAAGCCTGAGCGCCCATCTGTCCTCGTATCTCATCGGCCTTGCCACGATTCGGAAAGTTTGGTTTGCGATGGCGAAGCCCGTGCCGTCGAGACTGTTTCAATATCCATCCCTTGACCAAGCTCTCGAGACCACGGGATCCAAGCAATTGCTGACCTACTTGGGCGCTTTCCCTGCGAACGCAAAAATCCCCAAAGGAATCCACCTGGCAACGACACTTCCGAAGACTACATGGAATGATATCGCGAGGCGGAAACCTGTGCTGACTGTTTCGGGAACTGAGAAACGCCAATACCACTACGGGACGAAAGATGGATGGGTTTGCTCTGGAAAGGACTGTAAGGATAAAACGGGTTCCTCGTTCTGTTATAAAGTGAGAGGGGTCTGATTTGGGGGTGGCTCTATTTCGGGCTATCTTGGAGGGCCGACGGGGGGTTTGGAGAGGTTCTCCCACGGGGGATCAGAAAGTCTGGGGAAGTTCAGACCCCCATCTCTTTATTGCGGAATTCGGCAGGGAAGGCAGGGGGGCGGAAGCAAGGAGAGTTGCTTGTTGATCCTCTCGACAGAAACTCGCGTCGACTGAGCACTGCCCTATCGAGTTCGGCCACGCAGTGCACGCGGCGTGGGCAGCAGCCAAGGATGAGAATGATATGCGGCGGCAGGCAATCGGCAACACCCCAACATACTTATACTATATGTGCGTCGCCCCCCCAGGGGCGACGCGCGCGCCGAGAAATCTTATAGTATATGCGTCGTGGCGGGCGTTTTCTGGCCACGCCGCTCGGGAAACTATATACTACAAGATGGGTGTACTATATGTTCGGGTCGGACGCGCGCCTCCAAGGAGGACATATAGTACTAGTATGTCCACGTGCGTCCCAGGCAAATGGGAAGAAGAGGAGGATCACCAGGAAAAGCCAGAAGGACAGCTACGGCGGCGTCACCCTGCTGCGCTGGGCGAAACCTGTTTGCTAGGACTGGTGAGAGCGAGGCCGAGCAATTGATAATTCAACTTGAGCGCCTCCTCCTCATCTTCCTCATCCTTCCTGCTTTCTCCTGGAATGTGGCTCATTGGGTGGGTCTGGTGGCTCATTGGACGAGTCCGGTGGCTCATTGGGGGGTCGGGTCTGGTGGCCAATTCTTTGGGGGGCGAGGTGTAGCTCTGACCTCGGTCAGCCATCGCCCAGGAGAAATCATGAAGGAAATAAGGAGGAAGCGCGCTTCGTTCGAAGCTGCGCGTGTAGGACGCGCGCGCAGAAAGCGGGCGAAGAATGACCTCCGCCCCGCAGTCGTCTCTCCCCAGCCGCCCTCCCTCTCTTCCAAGGGTCCTCCAGGGAGAGGGGCATCCAGGGGCCCTCCAGGGAGAGGGGCTCCCAGGGGTCCTCCAGGGAGAGGGGCTCCCAGAAGAGGAGGAGGAGGAGGAGAAGGAGGCGGAAGGAGGAGGAGGAGGAGGAGGGCAAGGAGGAGGAGGAGGGGGAGGGAGGAGGAGGGAGGAGGCGGAGGAGGAGGGAGGAGGCGGAGGAGGAGGAGGGGGAGGAGGAGGAGGGAGGAGGTGGTGATGGCGAGGCTGTCGTCCGTGGAGGAACCCCCCCTACGCCCAGCGCCATTGTGGCTCGGATGAAGCATTCAGCGACGCGCGGGGGGCAATGTCTTCGTCGCCCCTGCGGCGCGCGGTCATCTTGCTGAGCCACTCTGAAGCTGTGAGAGGTCCCAACTCATTCAATTGCTCGATCCCCTCTCTCCCTCCTCCTGCCTGCAAAGAGGTCGGCGGGCGAGCGCGAGGAGAGAAGGAAGCGGAGCTCAGCGGCGGCGCGCAGGCAGTGAGGCAGCGAGGAACTCAGGAGAACAGGATCAAGATCTGGGCAAACGAATATACGCTTTGGCGAAACGTATCGTAGAGGAGCGAAAGGAAGAGAGCGAGGAGAAGGGGGAGGAAGCTGAAGACCGATATGATTTGGCGAGAATGATGTTAGAGCAGCGAAAAAGAGAGAGAGAGAGAGAGAGAGAGAGAGAGAGAGAGAGAGATAGGGAGAGAGAGAGAGAGAGAGAGAGAGAGAGAGAGAGAGAGAGAGAGAGAGAGAGAGAGAGAGAGAGAGAGAGAGAGAGAGAGAGAGAGAGAAAAAATAAAGAAAGAAAGAAAGAAATAACAAAAACAACAAAAAAAAAGGAAGCTGAAGATCAAAACTGCAGACTGATCAGAGAGCGCACGGCGATGATGAAGGAGGAGCTGGCATCGGAACAAATGGAAGCAGTCGGTCGCAAGGTTCCCTCAAGCTCAACATCTATGCCTAAGCCAGGGCCATGCGAAGTCTCAGTTCCAACTCCAGTTCCAACTTCAGCTCCAACGCAACTACTTTCACCGACTTCGCCCGCCTGTAGGACTGTGCAGGAGAGCCCGACAGGAGAACCCAGGGCAGAGGAGAGCTGCGGGCCTCCGCCGCGGAGCCCGATAGAAATCCCCTTGGAGGAGGAAGCCGAGATCCCGAGCGATGACGTGATCGTGACAGTCTATGAAGAAGGCGGGGAAAGGAAAATCTTACTTGACAGGATGAGCAAGTTGAGGGAGAGGGAAGATCGCCAAAGCCAGAGGAGACCTGAAGCGCGAGGAGAGGGGGGGGGGGGGGGGGGGGCGCGAGGAGAGGCAGCGGCGCCAGGAGAGGCATACGAGGCGACAGGGGAGGAACGACAAAGCAGACCTGAAAAGAGCCAACGCCCGAGGAGACCTGAAGACAAAAAGGAGCTCCAGGAGAAAGAGCTGAAGGAGAAAGAGCTCGAGGAGAGAAGAAAGATCAGGAGGTATTTCCAAAGAGCTCGAGAAGAAAGCGCTCGAGGACAGAAGAAAGAGCGCGAGGGGAAAGAGCCCGAGGAGAAAGAGCTCGAGGAGAGAAGCAAGATCTCGAGGAGAGAAGAAAGAGTTCGAGAAGAAAGCGCTCGAGTACAGAAGGAAGAGCTCGAGGAGAAAGAAAAAAGAGCACGAGGAGAGAAGAAAGAGCTCGAGGAAAAAGAGCTCGCGGAGAGAAGAAAGAGCTCGAGAAGAACACGCTCGAGAAGAAAGAACAAAGAGCACGAGGAGAAAAGAAAGAGCTCGGGGAGAAAGAGCTCAAGGAGAGAAGAAAGATCTCGAGAAGAAAGGGCGCGAGGAGAGAAGAAAGAGCTCGAGGAGACAAGGGGGGCCACGGAGAGACACGGCAAAGAGACGCCCCTTGCCGACGAGATCGATGGGGGCACCCAGGACAGGACAGGAGAACCCAGGACAAAGGATGAGAGCTGCGGGGCTCCGCCACAGAGCCCGACATCTATGCCTATGCCAGGGGCAGGCGAACTTTCTCAGGAACCACTTCCAGTTCCAACTCCAGTCCCAACTTCTCCTCTGTCAGCTCCAACGCAAATACCTACGCCGACTTCACCCGCGAGCCCGATAGAATTCTCCTTGGATCCCGAGGAGGAAGCCGAGATCCCCAGCGATGACGTGGTCATGACAGTAAGGAAAATCTTAATTGACAAGATGAGCAAGTTGAGGGGGAGGGAATATCGTCAAAGCCAGAGGAGACCTGAAGCGCGAGGAGAGGGAGAGGCGCGAGGAGAGGCAGCGGCGCGAGGAGAGGCAGACGAGGCGACAGGAGAATAACGACACAGCAGACCTGAAAAGAGCCGACGCCCGAGGAGACCTGAAGACAAAAAAGAGCTCGAGGAGAAAGAGCCCAAAGAGAAAGAGCTCGAGGAGAGAAGCACGATCTCGAGGAGAGAAGAACGAGCTCGAGAAGAAAGCGCCCGCGGACAGAAGGAAGAGCTCGATGAGATAGAAAAAAGAGCACGAGGAGAGAAGAAAGAGCTCGAGGAAAAAGAGCTCGAGGAGAGAAGAAAGAGCTCGAGAAGAAAGCGCTCGAGAGGAAAGAACAAAGAGCACGAGGAGAGAAGAAAGAGCTCGAGGAGAAAGAGCACGAGGAGAGAAGAAAGAGCTCGAGAAGAAAGGGCGCGAGGAGAGAAGAAAGAGCTCGAGGGCGGCAGAGGAAGGATCGACGATGGGAGCACGACGGAGTGCGACCAAAGCACTGAGCCCGCAAGGAGCGCAGGCGGCTGCGCGCGCGGAGACGGTGAGCGCGCTGCCGCGTGATAGATCATCATCCGTTTCATTGCCTGGGGAGGTTGGGAAGCAGGGGGAGGATGAGGAGGAGGAGGGGGAGGGTGAGGAGGAGGAAGAGGATGAGGTGGAGGAGGATGAGGAGGAGGAGGACGAGGAGGAGGAGGAGGATGAGGAGGAGGATGAGGAGGAGGAGGAGTAGGAGGAGAATGAGGATGGGGAGGAAGAGGAGGAGAAGGACGAGCAGGAAGGAACATGTTTGGGCACTACAGTTTTGTGATTTTGAGTTGTGCACACATGCGCATCCCGAAAATATTGGGTCTCGCATCGCACAACATGTTCTGTGATGTACATACAACATATGACGCATTATTTGCATATGTATATACATATGGCACGTATCAGTGCATTGGACGCATGCAACACACGTTACAGGAGGAGGAGGACGAGAAGGAGGAGGAGGAGGACGACGAGAGGGAGGAGGAGGATGAGGAGGAGGAGGAGGAGGAGGATGAGGAGGAGGAGTAGGAGGAGGAGGAGTAGGAGGAAGAGGAGGAGAAGGACGAGCAGGAAGGAACATGTTTGGGCATTTCAGTTTTGTGATTTTGAGTTGTGCACGCATGCGCATCCCGAAAAGTCTCGCATCGCACAACATGTTCTGTGTGATGTACATACAACATATGACGCATTATTTGTATATGTATATACATTTGGTACGTATCAGTGGAATGGCCGCATGCAACACACGCTACAGGCATTACATGGTACATACATGCATGCAAAACCATACTTGAGCACATAACAACGCAAATTTGCGACAACACGTTTTGCAAACAACAGATCAAGCAAAACTGCGACATCGAGCTTTTCGATCATGATTACAACAAATCTGCGTAACCATATTGAAACTGCGACGGGAGTTTTTTCCTCAATTTGAGTGAGGAATTGAAGCCCTGGGGCGCTCCGTTGCGCTCCGTTGCGATCGCGGTTGCGTCGGGGGCCAGCGTCTGGGTCTTCTTCAACGAGACCTCAGACGCCTGCGCGGGCGCCTTCGAACGCCGACGCCGACGGGGCATCGCGGGAAGGATGGGGCCCATCATGGCCCATGATCAGGCTGGTGGACCAAGAAGTATTAGACTTGTGGGCGACGATCAATGGAGAGGAAGCGCGCCGCCAAATCGGAGGTGAGGGGGTCAGATCGAAGTGGAACGGAGAGCACCCCGAAATCGATTTCGGTTTCGTGTTCGCGCGTGCCGCGCGCGCGGGCGAGGCGGAGCTGCGTGGGCGGGCGAGAGGAATGTCTCCTCCGGCTGAGGCGCGGCCGGACCAAATGTTCCCTCTCTGGTGGCCGGTGGCCCGTGGTGCCCCGCCGGTGCCTCGCCTCCGCCTGAGGCGCGGCCGGACCGAATGTTTCCTCTCCGGGGGCCGGTGGCCCGCGGTGCCCCGCCGGTGCCCCGCCGGCGCCCCGATGATGATGATGATGCTGATGACGATGATGTCGATGATAATCATGATGGATGGTGCTGATGATGGTGATGGTGGTGATGATGGTGGTGTCCCGATGATGATGATGATGATGATGATGTTGACGATGTTGTTGATGATGATGGTGATTGTGGTGATGATGATGATGGTGTCCCGATGATGATGCTGTTCATGATGATGACGTTGCTGATGATGATGATGATGGCGTCCCGATGATGATGATGATCATGCTGATGTTGTTGATCATGATATGCTGATGAGATGGTCATGATGGAGATGATGATGGCGGTGTCCCGATGGCGATGATGAGGTTGATGATGATGCTGTTGATGATGATGGTGATGATGATCGTGATGATGATGATGGTGCCCCGACGATGACGATGTTGATGATGATCATGACGATGATGGTGTATTGACAATGATGATTATGTTGATGACGGGGATGATGATGAGGTAATGGTGGTGATTATGGTGGTGGCCCGATGATGGTGATGATGCTGGTGCTAATGATGATGATGATGGTGTCCCGATGATGATGATGATGATGCTGATGTTGCCGATGATGGTGATGGTGTCCTGGTGATCACGATGTTGATGAGGATGATGTTGCTGATGATGGTGATGGTGTCCCGATGATGACGATGATGATGATTATGTTGTTCACGATGATGATATGATGATTGTGGTGTTCCGATGATGATGATGATGGTTTTTCCGATGATGATGATATTGGTGATGATGATAATTTTGATGATGGTGTCCCAATGATGACGATGTTGGTGATGCTGGTGATGAGGTGGTGCTGATGATGATGGTGTCCCGATGATGATGATGTGGATGACGCTGATGGCGATGTTGTTGTTGATGCTGATGACATTTACTGTGAGATCGATTGTGATATCGATAGTGAGATCGATAGTGAGACCGAATGTGAGATCGATTGTGAGATCGCTAGTGAGATCGATAGTGAGACCGATTGTGATATCGATTGTCATATCGATTGCGAGATCGATCGAATGGAGTATTTCGAGTGATGTCGATTGTGAGACCGATCGAGTGATATCGATCGAGCGAGACCGATCGTGATATCGATAGTGAGATCGATAGTGAGACCGATCGAGTGCACGTTGGTTCCTCGCCCCGAACCTCCTTATCAGCCGAAGGGTGGTCGTATAGGTAATTTATATAACCGAGCGCCACCGATAATAATTCACTCCTTTGTCCCTTCTACTTTGTTTTTCAGTGTCAATCGGATTTTATTGTGGAGAGGCGCGCGGAGACTGAACTCGACGATCCCCGCGGGTCGGTGCGAATCGAAGTTGCTATCGTCTCATGTTGGTTAGCAACAGCATCAAAAACGTTGAGCGTGGCAATGGTGGTCTCACAATTTCAGCTTCCGCAATCACGAGCGTGTAGCAGGCTTATGGGATTCTCACCGTTTCAGTTTTGCCAAGTCACGAACGCGTGGCAGGGCCATGGGATTCTCACTTTCTCAGCCGTTCCCGAGTCAGGAACGTGCGGCAGGGCCATGGGGGCCGATTGGATTTGAAGTTGCATGCTTTTTTCGAGCAGGCAGAGCATCGGATTTTTTTGTTTTAGCGCATGTTTCACACGGTTCGTGGCCCCTCGTCTTCCTCCTCCTCCTCCCCCTCCCCCTCTTCCTCTTCATCCTCCTCCTCCTCCTCTTCCTCCTCCTCCTCCTCCACCTCCCCCCCCTCCTCCTCCGGCGCCAGAAAAGAAGGGAGAAGACAGAGGCGAACCAGCAGGCAGCAGCAGCAGGGAGCGAGGCAGTCCTGACCCTGAGACAGAACCGACTCGGGCAGAGGCGGGCGGCGCCAACGAGACACGACGCGACCCGCGGGCCACTTCCGCCACCGAGTGCCCGAGCCAACGCAGCTGACGAAAGCAGAAGGGATGGGCCCCGGCCTCCCTTCGGAGCTGGTCCGCACGCGGATCCCTCTCCGCCCGCCTGCAACGGAACGGGCGCTCAGGCGGGAGCGGGGTGGAGGAGGAGGAGGGGGGGGCGGGGGCCAGGAGACGACCGGGGGGGGGCGGAGGCGACGGACGCACGGTCGGGGACCCCGCGCCACCGGCACCCCCCGTTATGCGCTCGCGCGACCGCCAGAGGCAAGGAGCGGGAGAGGAAAAGGGAAGGGGAGGGGAAGAGGGCGGAGGAGGCGGTGGGCAGGCTGCTCTCCTGCGATGTGCACAACTAGTATGTGGAGGTTGTGGAAATTGTGTAAGTTAGGTTGAAATTGTGGAAGAGAGTTGTTTCATTTTTTTTTATAAAAAAAAACTTCCCCCTATCTTCAACCACTCTATCCCTTAACTTTCCCTTATCTTCAACCACTCTGGTTCCTATAATTTTACAACCTACAAAAAAACGCTATGCGAATGTAGCTTTTAATTTTCTGGTCAACCACGTTTGTCTATGTTGTTGCGTTATGTCTGCCCCCCATAGCGTTTTTGTTGCTGATGTTGTTGCCCAGCGCTGTGCGATGCCAGCGCTTGCCAAGCGCGTTGCGCTGCATGCGTTTCGCGCCCCTTCCAACCAAGCGCATTGCGCTCCAGTTTGAATTCAATCATGCGCTTCGCGTTTTCATGTATTCAGTTCAATCAAGCGCTTTGCGCTCCAGTATAACAGCGCGCTGCGCTCCATTCTGGATTTCAAGCGCGTCGCGCTCCACTTCAATTGAGCGCGTTGCGCTCCAGTTCTGTTTCTCACGCATGTCCCCACGCATAAGCGCCATATCGCTGTCCTCTTCTCCTCCTCCTCCTCCTCCTCCTCCTCCTCCGCCCCCTCCTCCCCCTCTTGCTCCTCTTCCTCCTCCTCGCCCCCGCGAGCGCGTGGCGCTGTCCGCTCCTGAGCGCAAAGCGCTGTCGCGCGCACTGCCGCCGTTTTGGCTCGAGCGCGCGCGCGCAGCCGCGCGGCCCGTTTTGGGCGGCGCCCGCGGCCCGCAGTGCCAGGCCGAGGGCCGCGAGGCCATGGGGGATCTGAACGAGGATCTGCGGGCCCGCCTTGGGGTGGCACAGGTGCTCCTGCAGCGGGCCCCAGCGAGTTTGCACGCCGCCACTTCTGAGGTCCGGGCGAACGCGTTCAGATCGTCTGTGAGCAGGGCGACGGCCGCCCTGAGTTCGATTGGGGCGTCAGACCTGCTGGCGCCAGCAGCGCAAGTGGGCTTCGCTGCGAGCGATTTGGCCGCAGCGGTCGAGTCGCTGAACGCCGCCGCCAAGAAGAAGGAGAAGAAGAAACGGAATTCGACGCAGGATTGCAGGGCGGTTTTCGGTTAATTCACAGAGGCCGAGCGGGGCGCCATGCCGATCCAGCGGGGGCGGCCGCTAGAAGTCAGAGTCAGGGGGGCCCCCTTCAACCGCGCGGTGGCCTTGGGCGAGGGCACCATCGGAGGATGCGAGGCGCATGCTGTCGGCATGCCTGATCCTGCAGACAGAAGACATGAACGCGCACATCACCCAGGCGAAGAAGATCCAGACGTTTGACGCACTCAAGAGTGCCTGGAAAGCACGGGCGCGGAAATTGCAGACCCCCGCCGAGATCATCGAGGCGCCGCCGCCGCCCCCATCACCGCGCAAGGAGAAGCGCCGCGCGATCTTCGCCCGAGCCCGCGCCGACGGGGCGCTTCCAGTTTCGAGCAACATCGATACTGCGATGATCGAAGCGATGGCCACTATACTCAGTTCTAGAGGCAACGGGGCGACAGCACTTGACGTGCCAACGTTGCACTTTCCCGGCGGCGCCCTGGACCGCCAGTTGCAGAACGTGGCGCAAAGCTTCTCGCAGGGGCTCCAGCGGCAATATGATCGACAAGACCGCCTACTGGATGCAATGACGGTTAGGGGGGGGGGGGGGTGGGCGGCGCCGCCCTTCGACGGCAGACGCTGCGGGTTGCTTTTCGAAGGCGCCATGCGCGGCCAACGCCGTCTTCGGATCGACGGCGGGCGCGCGCAATTCAGCGCAGCGCGGCCTCGCAGTGATGAGTTCTTCGCCCTAGCTGACGCTGGCGCCGATGAGGGAGGCAGGGGCGCTGATGCAGCTGCGCTTGCGCCACCGCCTGCGGCTGCGCCTGCGCCGCCGCTTGTGGCCGCTGAAGAGCCTGCGCCGCCCTCTGCGGCTTCTGCGCCAGCGCCCGCGCCTTCTGCGATTGATCTTCTGGAGCTCATGGACGAGAGGGGCCCGAAGAAGAAGCTGGGGGCCAAGCTCGCGAAGGCGAGGGCGAATGTGGAGGAGGGGGGGCGGCGGCGAAGGCCAGGGCGGAGGAGGCGACGGCGGTCGCGAAGATGGACGGGCAGCCGAAGGCGAAGCTGACGGCGAGGGCGAAGGTGCAGACGGAGGAGAAGGCGACTGCGAAGAGGAAGGCGGATGCAGCGATTGGAAGCGCCCCGAAGACTGAAGTGGCGTCGGAGGATACGGTCGCAAGTCCAGGGGAGTCCGCGAAGAGTAAGAAGAACACGCGCGCGCCTGCCAAGTCGCCCAAGCACCGCGCGCCTGCAAAGCCGAGTCTGGAGACCAGCGCGGCGCGGTACGACGCGGAGCGCTCGCGCGAGAACGCGCAAGTGCGGATCCCGAAAAAGAGCGGCGGGACGTTGTACAAGGGCTTCCGATGGGGAGAAGCGGGGGGCCGCAAGTTCAAGACGATGGCCGCGGGGATGCCGGCGGCGAGGAAATGGGTCTCAGACGGGTGCAAGTGATGCGGACATTCATCGACGCTGGAGGAGCGTTCGGGCCGCCGGCGGCCTGCGCCGCGCCGCGCAGGCATAGCGTTAGCGCTGCTTTTCGCCAGCAGGGAAAATGATTCATCCCGCCTCCCCGTAGCGCTTGGCGCTTAGCGTTTAGCGCATAGCCTGGGCTCTTCGTATCCGATTCTCTGATCCCGAACGCGTTGCGCTGTCCTCCGAGCTCCAGCTCCTCCGCGCCCCTTTCCTCGTCGCCGCCGTCAGGTGCCATGAGCTTCGGAGTATAGCTCAGTGCGCTCGGGATGGATGAGGTTAGTGTTACAGCGCAAAGCGCTGGGAAGGCCATGCCGCTCTTCTGCGCTCTTACAGCGCAGCGCAGCAAGCGCATTGAAGCGCAGACGCTAAGCAGTATATATACAGCGCACGCGCTAAGTCATTGGCAGGCCTACGGCTGCGCCTCATCTAGCCGCGCCTCCGCGGGTCGGGGTTCTCTGCCAGGAACTGAGTCAAGCATCCTTGTCGCGCCGCGGCAGGCATGGCACTTCGCCAATCCTTGAACTTGCCACCGCGCTGCTGCCTCTGCCTCTTCTGACGTGGTTATTGGACTTGTTCTCCACCATCGCCTCCTCCGCCGCCCCCCCCGCCCCCTTCTTCTCCGCAGTATTGTGGTGGCATCATCGGCAGCTGTGCGGCCAGGTGACCTTCCTCCGAAGACGTCGCCCATCACCTACGCATCAGCTGATACGCATGCGCCCATGTCTCGGCATCGCCCCTACGAGCTCCTTCCTGCATCATCTCCCACTGGTCTGGGGGAGCCCATTGTCTCACCCACTCCGCGTCGGACTGCTCTGTCGCTTGCCAGGCCTGGTGCTGATGCAATTTGGCTGCAGCCTCGAACACCTTTGCCTGCTCCTGATGCCAGCGCTGCCACTCGGATACATTCGCAGTTGGCGGCCTGGCTTGCCATATGCTCTCTCCTGTGTCGCAGGCATAGTACTGGACCTTGTCCACGGACCCCTGCATGTGCTCATCGGCATGCTACTTCCACTCGCTCTCCGCGCGGTCCGCGGGCCGATTCGCCTCCTGCGCCTGCTGCTCTTGATCCCACCCCGAGCTGAGCCACTGCTGATTGTGCTTCCACTCGTCTGCGGGCCACTTCTGCTTCTGCGCCTGCTGCGCCTCGCCCCACTTCGAGCTGAGCCACTGCTTCTTCTCGTCCGCGAGCCACTTCTGCTTCTCAACCTGCTGGCGCTGGCCCACCGCCTCGCGCCGCCGCTGTTGACGCTGCTGCTTTCACTTCTCGCCCTGCGCCTCGTCCCACTTCTGGTCCTGCGCCTCGCCCCACTTCTCGTCCTGCGCCTTGCCCCGCTGCTCGTCGCACTTCTCGTCCTGCGCCTCGCCCCACTGCTCGCCCCGCTCGTCCTGCGCCTCGCCCCACCGCTCGTCCCACTTCAAGTCCTGCGCCTCGTCGTCCTGCGCCCACTGTTCACAGTGGTGCGCCTGGCCCTCGTGGACCCACTTCTGCTCCGGGACCTGGTCCTGCTTCAACGGCCCCTGCCATGCGTGCGCAGCCTTTTCCTCTGGCACGTGGCTGGCCAGTGACTCGACCGGCTTCTGCTGCAGGGTTGTAGGCGCAAGTTCCTGCTGCTTCATCTCCTTCTCCTTCAGCTGATTGGCTCGAGTCGTGAATTCTCCCCGCGTCGACATCATGGCGTCGATTTTGTGCAGTGCATCGTTCGCCATCGAATTCTTCGCTTTCCTGTTCTGCAGGCTTCTGGTCCGAACGCCATGGGGGCGCCCGCCGGCCTCGGTAGGGGCGGGGGGCCTTCCCCTGCTTCGGGGCCCGCGATAGAGGTGGATAAGCCGCCGAGCGATGACATCAGCGCTGCCAGCTTTTTTCAGCTTGGCCAGAACGGGCCGTGAGAATCTCCATCGCTGCAGCGAAGGTCGCCGCCGAGGCCGCGTGCTGAGCCAATCGCGGACGACGGGCTGAGCCAAGCGCGACGGCCGCGGAATAAATGCAATGTCGCCCGCGAGTAGGGGCAGCGCACTGCGCTTGCAATGATAATTCGCGATATTAATAACATGACCCGCGTGTCCCATAGGGAGGGGGCTCCCGCCTGAGACATCCTCGCAATGCACTCATGGCTGTGTAGTGAGTGAATGAATGAGTGGCGGTGATGGTGATGATGATGATAGCGATAATGATGACGATGGTGATGACGATGATGATGATCTCCCCCCCCCCCGAACCACCGCCTTGAAAAGGGCCCAGGCTGAGCTGATTCATACATGGACCTCCCCGCGCTCCCTTCGGCAACCTGGGCTCGAGCATTTGGAGCCGCGAAGATTCGCCAAGCGAAGCAGAACCAGCCAGCGATGGTGGCCGCTGCCGCTAGTGACCCGACTGGAGCTCAGAGATGGGGCGGGGAGTGCTACGAGGTATCGGAGGCGGACTGCCCTCGTATATTGGCATTCAAAAATGGTTCGAAGCGAGGCGCGCCGTGGCGCAAGTACACGACCAGCTCAGGTTCTGTTTCGGCGCAGTGGACGCGCGCGCTGTGCACGTGGGAGAACGGCAGATTGAAGACGGCTACCAAGGAGCACTTGGATTCTGCTGAGCACCGAAGCAACGCGTGGAAAAAATCCGAGTGGCAGTGCCCAGAAAACAGCCAGAAGGCTGATACTATACAATATCAAGATCGAGAAGGCGGTGAGGTCCGACAAGTCTGGGGGCCGACCTCTCCCGAAGATGATGGTCTCGGCGGCGCTGGGTGGGGTGGCGCAGCGCCGATGGAGGAGGCGCCAGCAAACGCGGCGGCGGCGGCGGCGGCAGCAGGGGCGGCGGGGGCGGGGGCGGCGGCAGCGGGGGCGGCGGCGGAAGCGGCCCCAACGGCCAACGCCCCCGCAGAGGCGGCGCAAAGACGCGGGGGGCTCGCAGCGGCCGCCCTTTCCTCGGGGTCGCCATCAGGAGGTGCACGGCCCAGATATAATGCCGCAGCAGGGGGGGGGGGGGGGGGCGTGCGAGGCGCCCCATCGGGGGCGCCATTTGGCTTGAACGCGGCGACGGCGGCTGGGCCGGTCGACAGCATGGACCTCATGTGCGTTGTGAGCACGACGGTTGAGCAGAATGGTGACGCCATGAGGAGCTCACTCGCCAGTTTCACCCAGAACGAGGCGCAGACGGAGCTCGTGCTGAAGAAGGTGGACGGACGAGGCTTTGAATGGCCCCCGGATCGGGGCCCAGACGGCACTCGTGCGAGAGCTGGATAGGAAATTTGACCAGGTCTCGCAGAAGACTGCAAAACTGGACGAGCTGGAGGTGAAGATGGATCAGGTTTTGAAGAAGAAGAATGAAAAGCTGGAGAAGCTGGAGTCCGTCATGGACAAGCCGGTGCCCGCCCTCGCAAAGCTTGAAAAGCCCAAGCTGGACAGCAATGTGGCGACGGCGGCATCGAGCGGCGCTGGCCGCGCCGAGGGCCCTGTGCAGTCGGATGGAGAGACCGAGTGGAACGCCAAGTGGAGAGAGTGGCAGGAGGAGAATGGCGGCAAAGCGAGGGGCCGGAAGACCAGCTGGAAGAAGCAGAGCAGCCGCCTGATGCACTGTATAATCGCTCTTGCTCGCGAATCGGGCCGTTACTCTTGCCCGCGAATCGGGCCGTTAGCGCAGTACCGCTGTGAAAAAAAAAAAAACAATCAAGCGCGCTGCGCTGTCGCACTGCCCCAGATTTCAGTCTATACAGATTAAGCACATAGCGCTGCGCCCGATCCCCAGATTCCAGAGCGTGCGTTTGAAACGCATGGCGCTGCACAGATTAAGCGCATAGCGCCACGTCAGATGATGCATTTTAAGCGCATGGCGCTGCGCCCGCACTCCAGATTCCAGACCATACATTTGAAGCGCATAGCGCTGTGCATTCAGAGCGCATAGCGCTGCGTCAGATATTATGTTTTTCAAGCGCATAGCGCTGTGCTCCAACGAGGCGCCCCTAGCCGCGACGGGGCCGCGAGTTCTGTGCCGCGACGCAACCGACAGCCGTCCGCTTGGGAGGCCACGGCACTAGATACAGAACATTCAAGCTGCAACATTCAGCGTCGTCGTCGTCGCTGTCGTCGCCGTCCTCGTCGAGTTTGCGTCGCCGCCGTCGCCCTCGCCCTCGTCGACTTTGCGTCGCCATCGGTCATCGGCGCCGCCGCGACGGCCATCTCCTAGACAGTCGCCATCTCCCCGACGGTCGCCATCGCCCGCAGCAGTCGCCTGATTGAGCGCCTCGCTCCCCTCGCGCGCCTCTGCGGCCCATTGCCTCTGCTCAGCCACCCTCATCCTCAGGTACTCATGCCTCCGCGCCCCCTGCCTCTGCCGCTCCTGCTGCAGAGCGTTGACCTCTGCCCGCTGCCGCGAATGCTCGCGCACCTCTGCCCGGCGCCGTTCCGCGGCCCTATGCCCCCCGGCCATGTCCGCGATGCGACTGATCATGCGCCCCTGCCCTCTGATCGCGGCCTCCAGCTCCTCGATGGTCTGCATCTGCGCAGCGACCTTCGCAGCGAGTCGAGCCCTACGCTGATCAGCGGCATCGGCCATCCGCCAAGCGATATGAAAAGGACGAACGATAGATATTGCAACGAAGCGCAGCGCGCTGCGATCCTTGCACCAAAATGGCTACACGGAAAGAATATAACAGCGCGTGCGCGCGTGGTGACAGTGCTTGTTGCGCAGCGAGCGCAGTGCGCTTTGGGGTGGCCCATGGCCTTTCTGGACAGCGCAGTGCGCTTGAGAGGGTGGCCTAGCCTTGTGGCAACGCAGTGCGATCGGGGGTTAGTGCGCTTGGGGGTGGCCTAGTCCTGCGGCAGCGCAGTGTGCTTGCGGGGCAGGGACTGAAACAGCTTGTGCGTTAGACGGTGGTTACAATTTAGACCAGACAGCGCTCCGTGCTGCATATGTAGTATGTTGCCAGCGAATAATTTACCACATGATACATAGTTGCGCCGAATATATTGCCGCCTACCCAAAACAACTTGTGCCGCCCAAAGCGATTTACGCTGCGCCTCCAGAAGCGCTTTGCGCTTTAGCCGTTTGAAGGCTTCAATCAACCCGCCCGCATGGGCAGAAGTTTGCTCCTCTGGAGCGGCAGCCGAGGCGACCGCGGCAGCAGGCGCCATGGCCCGTGATCTGTTCCCCGAGAAGAATGCTGAGAATCCCTGGTTGAACCGTGAAGACGACGACGCTGGGAACGCGCGTCCTTGGTGGGGAGCCGCGGCATGCCCGAGGCCTGATGAATGCAAGGCAGCTTCGTGGAGCAAGGTGAAAGCTCGGTCATGCGAGAGTCGAGATCAGGTGCTGCGCTACGTCAAGCATCACTTGGTGCACAGTATTCTCCATGGCATGCCCGACGAATTGGCGAGCCAGGTCGTGGATGAGGTGGGGCCAGATATGGAGTTGGAGAATTACAATGGAAGAGAGGCGTACAGGGAGCAGTGCGTGAAGGCCAGCCCTGTCCCAAGGCCGCCAGACTTGCCCCCGCCGTCAAGAAGCAGGTCCCCAGGGCGCGCGGGGCAGCAGATCCCCAGGTCCCCATGTCGGAGCAGGTCAAACAGCATGGCCAGCGATCATCCCCAAGGCGTTCGGGGCGGGGGCAAGGACAAGGACAAGGGTGAGGACAAAGGCTTCGGCAAGGGCTACAGGGACAATGACAAGAGCACGGGTAATGATGAGATGAACGATCAGATCCAGCGGCTGACCTCTGCGGTCGGTGAGATAGCCAGTGCCGTCAGGACAATGAGACGCAACTCCGTTCCGAGCCTGCAGGTCGGCCGAGATGACGGGGCGCTGCAACCCAGCATCGGTGCTCGGGGGCTGAGGGATGCGGCCAAGGTGGAGATGAACATGCTGCTTGCGCCGCGTGGAAGCATGGACCGGGCGGCCGAGGCGCGTCAGCGCTGCCAGATGGCAGCCGAGGGAATCGCGAACACGTTCAGGGCCGAGTGCAATGTCGGTTGCGCTTCGAGAGACGTCGTTAAACGAGCCATGCAGCATTTCGCGGACGGCCTCCCACGGGGCCTCTGATGCGACAGCTGCGCAGCAGCGCCCTCTGATGCGACGGCCGCGTGGCATGAGCGCTCGCGCGCTTCTACGGCAGCGCAGCGGCAGCGCAGCGACAGCTCAGCGACAGCTTGGACGCTAAACCAACGAAAGCGCGACCGCCCGATAACACCTCGTTGCCACCCCGATGGCACCTCGATAGCACTCGATAGCACTATTATCGGCATGTCATCGAGGTGTTGTCGAGTGGTATCCAGTGTCATCGAGTGTTATCGAGCTCGCTAACACTCGATAACATGCGGTAACACCTCGGTAACATCTCGATATCATGCCGATAACATTGTTACCGGGTGTATCGAGCTCGGTCACACTCGATAACATCGTTATCGAGATGTTATCGAGTGTTACCGAGCTCGATAACACTCGATAGCGGTCGATAACACCTCGATAACACCTCGATAACATTTCGATAGCATTGATATCGAGTGTTATGTGGCGGCGTTCACATCCACATCCACGTTCCACTCGAGGGCGACCAACGCCCCTGGCCAACCATCGTCCGTGCAAGTCGTTGTCCAACGCTTGTGCTCGTAGAGTGTTTTCTGGTGGGTGGCGCCCTTCATCTTCTCGTCGAGGCCCGCGTCCTCCCTGGTCGGGCTGCCGTTGGGCATGGGCGCCGGGCCGAGCGTCGGGGGGGGGGGGGCGAGCGTCGGGTCGCTCGGTGCGCATTCGGGCCCAGATGGGCACGGACAGTAAATAAGAACGGCGGGGGGGGGGGAGCTCCAGGCCAGTGCGTTCCTCTCTGATGGCGTGCATAAATATAAGGACATGACTAGAAAATTACTGCAGGCCTCACCGTTTCACAGTCTGGTGGTGGCCGCCCAGTGTCACGGACAATCGAGCAACTACTTCGGGGATTCCGCGGGGGTGGTTCCGTTCTCGAAGCATGCAGGTGTGATGCATGAAGAAGCAACCAATGGGAATATAGCGCGATGCGCGTTACAGGCAAACCAATGAGAATACAGCGCACGCGCTTAGTGGGGGTGAGCGCAATGCGCTGTCGCTGCAACCGCGTCGGCTCAATGGCCGCTACTGGCGGCTTTGGGATAGCGCAGCGCGCTCCCAGCTACCGCGACAGGATGTCGCAGCTGCTGTCCTCAGGCATTGCGCCCATGGAGTTGGACACGCGGTCGAACGCGGGGGACTCTTTGCTGCAGAAGGCCTGGGAAGCACCGGCGGCCAAGTTGCGGACGCCGACTTCGGATATTTGCTCCGATTGTTCCGAGTCCGAGCATTGGGAGATCGGTTCAACGGAGACGTTCAAATTTGGCCACGTGCATTTCAACCACAAGATCAGCATTCAATTCGTCGAGAAGTCTTTGAGAGAAGGTGGTAAGCCGTGGAAGCCGACGACGAATACCTACATGTACATGCGCATGATGCGCAAGCAGAAGTTCGATCCCGTGGAGTCGCCGAGGAAGCGAGCGGAGCACAATATCGAGTCATTCATGGACGGTTGCCAGTGCAAGTTGTGTTACGACAGCGAGCCCATTGGTTATAGCGTCTTCTCGATGCTCGGCGATCAATCCAGCCAACCTGATGTGTGTAGATGGTGCAGTCGGTTTGGGTACGCAGTATTTGGTCACATAAATTTGGGCCACTGCCCAGAGAAAGCCCTTGGCCTACTGGACTGACACTTTACTGGCCTAGGTGGGGACCGCGGCGAACTCAGGGCACGGTCCGCGCGGGGTGGCAGCGCGATTTACATGGCGCTCTCGTCGCTAGGAAAATGGTTCCCCGTGAGAACACAGCGCAATGCGCTCTAAAGGCAGCGCAATGCGTTCTAAGTGTCTGTATGTATATGAGGATACAGCGCAATGCGCTTAGTGAGGGTGAGCGCAATGCGCTGTCGCTGCAGCCGCGTCGGCTCAACGGCCGCTACTGGCGGCTTTGGGGTGGCGCAGCGCGCTCTCAGCAATGGCGTGCAATCTGCGTCATCTGCCAGGCGGGCTTCGAGGACGTCACCGACGAGAGCATCTATCTCGGATGCACTCACGAGTTCCACAAGTACTGCGTCGAGAAATACCAGGAGGCCGGGAACTTCGCAACGCCCGAGGAGGTGCAGTGCCCGCAGCGTAAGCTGGACGCCCACGACTTGCTGCAGAGGGAAGGGGGGCTCCTTGGCGGCCGCGCGCTGGACTGCGCGTCATCAGACGAGGAGGCAACTGCTCAGCATAGTGCGTTTCAAAGGCCCGCGGAGCCCGCTGAGCCAGCGGAACCCGCGGAGCCAGAATACGCAGGCGATACCGGCAAGGGCGAGGGCAAGGGCAAGGGCAAGGGTATGGGGCCGCGGCGGCAAAGGCAGAGGCAATAACAAGGACAAGGGCAACGATGCGACCGATACAGAAATGGCACCTGCGGCTACGGAGCCCGATGCGCCCGAGGGCAAGGGCAAGGGAAAGGGCAAGCACGACGATAACATCGAGGTCTCACTTTGGCCAAAACATGACGACGACATCAAGACTACAGTGGTGTTTTGCCAAAAATGCGGCTCCCAGCACAGCGCAGCAGGGCCATTATCAGGGGCGGAGGGCAAGGCGCGTTCAAATGCGACCTGTGCAACACCACAGGAGTGAAGCTTAGCCGAGCCGCTGGGAAGATCCCGACATGCTTCAACGACAATTCGCCCCATGCGGCGCAGTTTTCCCAAGACATGGCTGGGGGGGCTCAGGCGGATGTAAAAAAAATGTTGCTCAAGCGTTTATTTCGAAGTTCGAGGTGGCCGAAGAGTACTTCGGGAACGGTGGCACGTTTCAGCCGCTGGGCTATTGGAAGCAGCAGGGTTACGACACGGATGCCATCCATGCGAAATCAAGGGAGTCTGATAAGCAGCACCACGACGTCCTCGGATTTTGCTACAGGTTTCGCCCGGCGACCACAGGCAAGCGCGGGCAGAAAGGGCAGAGGGAGGAATCCTGCACCCAGGGGCGAGCTGTCGATCGGGCAAAGAGGTTCAAGCCGCTCGCCAATATCCCCGAATAGCCAGAAGAGCCAGAAGCGCCAGAAGAGCTTGGCGGGACGGACGGGAATAGCGATGACGATTCGAGCTCGAGCTCTTCCTCACCAGATTCGGGCAGGAAGTTAAGACGGCCAAGAAGAAGAAACATAAGACGAATAAGGCAAATAAGGAAGCGAAGAAGAATACCAAAAGAGATAAGGCGAAAAAGGAGAAGGCCCAAAAAGAGGAGAACAAGCTCAAGACATAAAAGAAACAAGCGAGAAACTTTACACCAAGCTGGACCCAGCGCTGAAGTCGCTGCAGGATGTGCTCGCAAACCCTGCGAACAGGAGGCCGGCCCAGCGGCTCGTAAGTCAAGCCGAAGACAAGAAGAGCGAGATCGAGGCCATGCAGATCAAGGCGCCAAGGGCGAAGCTGTCGCTGAAGAGCGACATGCCTGAGCTCAAGGACCGAGGCGCAAGCGCAATCTTCACCCCTTCCCCCCCCCCCTTCCCCGCCCCTTCCTCCCCTAGAGGAGAGGGTGAGGGTGGGGCCAGGGCGCGCCGGGATGGGATGCGGTTGGCGCTCCACCCGAGGATGCAGCCAGACAAAGAAGCGCGCGGCCCCCCTGAACGTGCAGTTCAGGCAGCCGCAGCAGTGGACCACTTGATGCAGTCGGGCAAGCTGGTGCAGTCTTCGGGCATCGACAGGCTGTTGGGATGGTTGCTGAGCTGCGCGGGCTTGATATTGGGCGAACTACAATCGAGCCAGCTGAAGCACGCCCAAGCGCTTAAGCGCTGCATGGGGGAACAAGGAGAACGTCCAAAAGCGCGCGCTGAGCAATCAAGCGCATGCGCTATATATATATATAGGTATGTATGTATGCATGCATGCATGTATGCATGTCCACCCATGTGTCAATCGCAGCGCAAAGCGCTCCTTTGATCACCGCCCCCCTTCCAGCGCTCTGCGCTGTTTCTTCGCTGTTCACTTACAAGCGCTCACGCTGATGAAATCTATGTTTCGCAAGCGCGCTGTTTGGCGCGCTGCGGGCCCCATCGTCCGTTTCCCAACGTTTGTTTGCATTGCGGTTCAAGTTTGGCAAGGCCTTTTCGGACGCCCCGGGCGTTCTTCACCATAAGTGGAAACGCGCGCGCGCCAGGGGCTCGAGTGGGTGACCTTCTCCGAGGGTAGTGACCATAGCCGTTTTGGCTCTGACCTCGTCGTTCTGGCCACCTCCGTGGCTCGGCGGCCTCCTCGATGGCGGCCTCCGCCAAAAACGAGAAGCCGAAGGCGGGCAGCAGGGGTCGCAGCCGCAGCCGCGGCGGCGGGTCCGATGAGAGCAGCCCCAGCAGGAGTCGCAGCCGCAGCCGCGGCGGCGGGCCCGAGTTCCTTGAGAGCGGCACAGGCGACGACGAGATGACCTGCACGACAGCGGGCTACTTGCGCTCCGCGCATACGTGCCTGGTCAAGATGCAGGGCGCCATGCGCGAGTGGGGCCCTGCGGATCACGTGGGCCTCCGTCGTCAGGTCCAGGGGTGCAGTCAGAAGATGGAGACAGCAGCGTCGGTATTCGAGTCGGCGAGGTCGGATCTCCTTGAGACGAACCGCTTGATTGCCGATTTCGGGGGCGTTGTTCACGCCTCTACGTCCTCGGAGGCGGACTCAGCGATTCGGATTGAATCGGATTGAGCGGCAAGCGTTGCGTGGGCGGCCTGGGCTCGAGCGCATGCGCGATGACTAAACACCAATATTCCTCCTTGTCCTCCTCCTAGTCATCCTCCTCATTCTCCCGCGGATCCCTTGGCCCGAAGTTGCGAACCCTGGGTTTCCCGTGTTGATGCCAAATCATCAAGGGCCAGATATTTCAAATGGTTGCGGCAGCGCATGCGCTATGAAGGGCGGCGGGTAGGCTGAACTAGCGGAAGAGGGGGGGGGGGGGGGGAAGAGCGCTTGCGCTTGGAAAAGGCGGGAACAACAGCGAGATCGATCGACAGCGCGAGGGCTGGATGGAGCGCGCAGCGTTAAGATAGCAGCATGGGGGAAGGGCGCTTTTTTTTTTCAGAGCATGGCGCTATGCCAATCGCAACACTGCGACGTCATCGCCGCACATGTACCGCGCAGGCGCCGAGAGCACGGCGCCCGCGCGCCACGCCTGCCTGGTTGGCGCCTCCAACCTTCCATCGGTCGGAGCGCGCTGACAGCCTGACCGCGTGCTCGAACGTCTCCACCAATGCCGGGTGTTTGCCGTCAGCAACGGCGCAAACGCGCACTCTGCCAGCAACTCCTTCGAGCAGAACGACGTCACCGACCTCGATGGCAAGGCCAGAGACAGACATTCGATCTGTTATTGGCACCCGCGCCCCATCAAGAAACGACGTCTTCCCCGGGGGGCCATCGCCGAACGCGCGGTCCTCCAAGGCCATCAGGTGGACTTTAATCACAGACGCCATGCATGACACTTCAAAGTTCCTGGTGTTGTCGGCCGGGCCCATGCAATACTTCATCCTGATGTGCAACCGCCCGGCCACAAATGCATCTATCACAGCGGCGCTGCCCCCCCCCCCCTTCGCGCTGCCACTGGTCGGCCGCGTCAAACATCATGTGGTGCTTCGGCAGGGTGTTCGCTGTGCCGCACGCTTCTCTATGCAGTCGAAGGTGCTCGGCGCGGACTCGCCGCAACTGCGCCGCCCCTTCGCGCGAGCCCACGCTCCCCTGCTTTACCGCGCATATCATGTCCAGCGTCGCGCACGCAGCCTGGAACGAGGCCGCCTGCTTGTCGAGCGCCGCGCCGAGAAGGCGCAGCTCCACGATGCGCCTAGGAGGGTGGCGGGGAGGAGAAGGAGGAGGAGAGATGAGGAGAGAGGAGGAGAGAGGAGGAGGAGGAGGAGGGGGGGAGGAGGGGAGAGGAGGAGAGGGGAGGCGGAGGAGCAGTTAGCCTGAGAAGCGCATGCATGCCATGGAGCTCTGACGCAGAGGCCCGCATCTTGTCCTCCTTCGGGGAACGGCACTCGTCGAATATCTTGTGCAACTCTTTCGACTTCGCTCTCCCGCGCGCAGGCTGCAGCCACCCGCCCTTCATGTGCTCTCGGAGATTCTCGAATTTGACGCCCAGCTCATCCCCGCACGCCTGCGCCAGCAAGATAACTTCTGTAGTGAATGCTCCATCCTTCAATGCCGCGTGGACCCAATCGATGACGGCGCTGTCCACTACGTCCACATGGTGGCGCAATTCAGGGTCCAGCAGGATGCCGTGTGGCGCGAACTTGAGCCCGCGCATCATTTGCAGTGTCTCGAAGCGGTCCTTTGCCATTGCCCCTGCAGTCCACCGGGCGTGCGCCGCGCTGAC
This sequence comes from Prorocentrum cordatum, assembly GCA_963575745.1. NCBI lineage: Eukaryota > Dinophyceae > Prorocentrales > Prorocentraceae > Prorocentrum > Prorocentrum cordatum. The sequence continues at coordinate 185,596 of CAUYUJ010018172.1, read as the reverse complement.
AAAATCAGCAGCAGCGAACGCATCTGCGCTGGTGCGCAGTCGGAACCGCGTCGGATCTGCACAAGAAATCTCAACGAATCTTGCTGGGTCCAACTCGGCCGTGCCTGAGCTTTTCTTGAGCACGTTGCAACGTCGCAAGCGCGGCCTGAAGCCGTTGGCACCGTTGCTGTTCAACGACATGCGGTGGTTATCGAGATCGGCGATCATGAACCCGACGCGTGCGAAGATGAGAATGTCCGTGCCGAAGACAGCAATAGGGGCGCCTGCCGTCGCAAGGCCAGTCGGAGACAGCAGGTGCAGCTTCAGGCACTTGCCGAACATGGCGCCCCAGCCGCCCTGGACCTGCTTGAACCAGCTGTGGCGAACGTCCACGTGTGTGAACCACGCGCTGTCACTGCGAATGCTGCGCGCCCCAAGCTCCAGGAACGCGAGCGAAAAATTCACGCCCTTCCTGCCGTCGCTGACGCAGAACACGCCGCCAGGGCTGAACTCATCGCGCACGATAACCAGTGTCCACGGGCGCCCCTGGCTCGGATCACCGCGTCGCTGCTGCGCGGCGGCGAGCAATTCTCGCAGCGCTCCGCTCTCTGATACTATCATGGAGGGTAGCCTGTTGGGATCCTCCAGGGGCCAGTTCCAGCTTCCGCCGCTCACCAGCGGCGCGTTCAACTCGTGGCGGGCGCGCTCGAATCGTTCATGGTTCGCCTTGTTGATCTCGTACCTCGTTATCTTAGGATTGGCGGGCGAGCCCGCCGCCGCCTCGCAAATCGCCTTCGGCATCTTCGCGAGCCCCTCCCGCGTCGCGCGTCCGCGATGGAGGAGCTTGCGCAGCGCATCTCGCCCCTGACGAGCTCTCGGGGGGGGGGGGGGGGCGCGGGGGGGGGGCGAGGAGGGGGGGGACGGGGCCTCAATCGAGAGCGACGGCGATATCCCTTCGGCGCCATGCCGTTGGAGCGCAAGCGCTGCGGCGCTGGAGGGCCGCGCCGCCGCGCCTTTCGCGCGGCGTTGGAGCGCGCGCGTTTGAGCCGGGAAACGGCTGCGGACGGGAACAGCGCGAGGCTCTGAATGCGGCAGGAGCAGCGCAAGCGCTGGGCGGGGGGGGAACAGCCCAAACGCTGGAGGAGCAGCGCAAAGCGCTGGGGGAGGGAGGGGCAGCGCAAGCGCTGGCGGGGGAACAGCGCAAGCGCAGGCGGGGGGAGGGGCAGCGCAAAGCGCTGGATGGCGGGAGAAGCAGCGCAAAACGCTGGGGAAGGGAGGGGCAGCGCATGCGCCGGCGGGGGGAAAGCGCAAGCGCTGGAAGGGGGGATGGGGCAGCGCCAAGCGCTGGAGGGGGGGGGGGGGGGCAGCGCCAAGCGCTGGAGGGGGGGGGGGGGGGGGGGGGGGGGGGGCGCAAAAACAAAAAATAGCGGCTGTGGGGGGGGGCCAGCGCAAAGCGCTGGCGGGGGAACAGCCCAAGCGCTGAGGGGAGGAGCAGCGCAAAGCGCTGGAGGGTGGAGGAGCAGCGCAAAGCGCTGGATAGCGCCACAAGTGCTGGCGGGGCGACTGCGCAAGCGCTGGGGGGAAAAGGGGCAGCGCAAAGCGGAGCAGCGCAAAGCGTGAAACGCTGGCCGCGCAAAGCGCTCGGGGGAAAAACAACGCAGCGCGGCGGTGGCGGCGGCGGCGCGTGGGCGCGGGGGGGGGGGGGGGGGCATGGCGCATTTTTTATTTGAAGGACTTGTAGAACATCGATTTTCACAGCGCGTGTTTTTTTTATAGAAAAATGAAATGTAATGAACAACATAAAATATCTAGAACGCAACTTCCACATTTAGAACCACATCAGAAACTAACTTCACCGTGATTTACACGCTGTAAAAACCGTTAGAATAAAACTAACTCCCGTATCTTCCACATATTGTGCAGTTCAAGGTATGCAAGATCTGACAGGTGAGGTTTAGATCTGGAAGATCAAGTTAACATCTGGAATATCAAGTTAACAGGATCAAGTTAAGATCATGTTAATATCCACAATATCAAGTTAACATGATCAAGTTAAGATCATGTTAAGATCCACAGCTTCCCCACAATTACCATATCTAGTTGCGCGCATCAGTCTCGAGGCCGCGCCGGGGCCCAGAGTCGCTCAGGCGTGCCGGGCGCGGTGGGCCTCTGGCCCGGCGCCTGCGCCGTCGGCCCCGGCCGCCCGGCCCCCCTGCGGGGCGGCCCTCGGGCGGGCAAGCAGGCCGCGCGCTAGGCCTCGGCGTTGCCCCGCTGCAAAGCCACGGCGAGGCTTCGCCGGGCCGCCGCGAGCGCCTCTGCGCCCCCGCTCGCCCGGGCCCGGAGCAGCGCTTGCGCTTCGAGCCCAGCCCGCCCGAGGGTCTCGAGGGCGAAGGATGTCAGCCCGGGGCCGGGGCAGCGCCTGTGCTCGCGCTCTTCCGCGGCCGCTGCAGCCGCGCCGTCGCGCGCAGCGCGGCGCCGGCCCGCCGCAGCGCGGGCGCCCAGCGCCGCGTTCGCGACGGCGACGTCGGCGCGCGCCAGGCCAGCGGTCGGGCCGGTGAAAGACGCGTCGAGCCGCGCGGCCGCGGCGGCGCCGTCAGGCCCAGCCCTGTCCCAAACGGGGACGGCCTGCTCGGTCGCCACCCCCGCGGCCCCTTTGGCGCGCAGCCGGCCCGCGAGCCAGTCTCGCGCGCCGTTGTGGCGCGCGATGGCCCCGCCGCCCACGCGGCAGTCGACCGCGCGACCGGGGTTGGCCGCCAAGTCCGCGCCGCGCCTCGCGCCGCTGGGCCGGCGGCGGGGGCGGACGTCGCCGGCGGCGCCCGGTAGAGGCAGCCGCAAACCCCGAGGTTTATTAGATCTTGTTGTAAGAACGGTTCTTTTTTAACCATGTTAAGTTAAATCAAACATAATAATAGCATGATTTATGTACATTGTTATGAATTCCCATTGATTATCAATGATGTTGCGCGTAACGTTGTATAGTCACGTGATGTCGCGTAGATGTGCGCGCGCGTTCTCTCTCTCTCTCTCTCTCTCTCTCTCTCTCTCTCTCTCTCTCTCTCTCTTTCTCTCTCTCTCTCTCTCTCTCTCTCTTTCTCTTTCTTTTTTTCTTTCTTTTTTCTCTCTCTCTCTCTCTCTCTCTCTCTCTCTCTCTCTCTTTCTTATGCTATCTGATTGGTCGCTGTTGCATTCCCCCGCATTATTCAGCAGTGTTCGCTGTTATTTCAGCCTTACTTGCGCTGCCCCCCTTGTCTCATCGCCCTTCGTGGGGGCCCCGCGAAGGACGAGGAGGCAACGAGAGCGACGTCGCCCTCCTCCTCGTTCGCGGCGCGACGCGGAGCTCATTCTGAGCTCTCGCGCCGAGCCTGCTCGGCGGCCGCGGGCCGCCGAGCCCGACGGCGGCGGCGGGGCGCCCGCGCCGCCGCGGGAAGGGGCCCGGCGACCTCTCCTCGTCCTCCTCCTCATCGTTCTCCTCTTCCACCTCCTCCTCCTCTTCCTTCGCCTTCTGCCCCTCCTCCTCCCCCTCGCCCTGCCTCCCAGTTCCCTCCGCCTCCTCGCCGCCCTCGCGCCCCTCATCTTCCCCCCCTCTCCTGCCCCGCCCCTCGCATGCGAGGGGCGGGGCGTTTAGGGCAAAGGGTGGGATATGTAGAATGGGATGCCCCATTCTATGCGTGCATCGAGCAGTCTAGGGCGAAAAATATCACATGGAACCAATGGTAGGAAGGGGGCGAGCAGGGGGGGCACTAGTTTGGGGCGCGACATGTCAGCAGGGATCGGGGGATAATTTCAGGGGGAGGGGGGGGGGGGGGGGAATAAGGGGGGGGAAGGGGCTGCCTATGTCGCGAGACGGCGCTGATGCAGGAGGGGCGGGGCATGGGGCGCGGGGCGGGATCGGGCGCGCGTCTTCGGCCAGCCAGGTGAGTCGGTGGACATATTGAACAAGTGCGCGTTGGCGCCCGATGACATGCGCCATTCAACTGGCATGGAAAGTCAGCCAAACATAAAGGCCCTCATGAAGCACGAGACGTTCTTGAAGGAGCTGCGCATGAGAATTGTGCGTGGGGGGGGGGGGGGGGGGGGGGGACAACGCGAGGTGCAATGGCACTGAAGCCGTTCGCCGCCATCTTAGAGAGTTTCGCCAATGAGCGTGAGGAGACATGGAAGCTCGCCGACACAAAGAAATCATGGGCACGAGCAACATAAAACATACGGACGATGCTCCGACATGTGGATCCAGGGCAGGTGAAATCTCGGGGATCTCCACCTGGCTGGTTAAAGGCGCACGTCGAAGCGGAGATGGGGGCGCGGTGGACATGCGAAATTACAGAGGGGGTAAACCATGGAAGAAATAGGAGCGGGGGGACGAGGAGGAGGAAGGGGGGTGGGGAGGGGGAGGAGGAGGAGGAAGAGCAGAGGTAGACAAACGATGTGGCAGGATAGAGTGAATAGACCGGTAGGTCTGGCCCGGCTCACTCACCTCCTGGCCACCCCCCCCCCCCCCCCCCCCCCCCCTCACCTCATCACCCGCGCGTGCCGCCCTCTGCAGGCGCCAGCATCTGGCGGGAAGGGCTGGAACTACAGCTGGAACGAGTCCATTGGGGCGGTCGGGGGCGGTGGAAACGAACGACGGCGACGACGACCCGAACGAAACGAAACCATGACAACGAACGACGCATTATTGTTGGCGACGCGCGACCGACGCCGTTCAATGCGATGTCATTGGCATGAGATACAAGCACGTGCTCGCATCTCACGCCAATAACATCACATTGGCGCCAACGAGACTACAACGCTTTCACCAACTCATCGCAAACTCACCGCAAACTCACCTCGAGGTTCTCGCAAAAACTTAAGCTTCCTTTGCAAAGTCGTCTCAAACTCACCGCGCACTCACCGCGCACCCACCACAAACTCACCGTAATATCTCCGCAAACTCTCCGCATCCCCATCTCTGCGCGCCATCCCCCTAAGCCCCGCCCAGGCGGCGTGCACAACGTGTTCGGGCTCGCCGCCGGAGTGCTCCCTGCCGATGAAGAGGGGGGAGAAGTCGATGGACGACGAGATGGAGGCCGTCTGGGGAGATGGTGCTCGCTGGACGGCGCCAGGCGCATCGGGGCAACATGAGGGGTGAGTCGTAGGATCAGTAGATGAGATACGATACGTAGACGCGACGACATGGCTAGAATTAGGGGGGGGGGGACACGGAGAGGGAGGAAAAGCATGTACATATGAAGGGGGATAGAGGGCGGGATGCATGGTAGAGTTAGCGATGAGGGTCGTAGAATGAGAGAGCGCGGGGGAATGATGTAGCTTTCGGTGGGGGGTGGGGGGGGGGGCGCGTCTTGGTTTTGAGGGGTGGATGCGATCGATGAACATATCGCCCTGGGGCCGGCCCGTTGAGTTCCCGATTGCCGACGAGTCGACGAAGCGGAATCGTTTGCGGATATCCGACGATCCGACTGAGCGAATCAGCCGACGATTCGACTGAACGAAACATGCGGTACACATTCCCAACTTGAAACGCGTCGTCGCACGCCCGGAAGCAGCTGGGGGGGCAGACCGCGCAGGCCGGGCAGAGCGGCAGGAAGCCGACGGCGACCTTCTGGGCGGGCGAGAAGGCGGACGGCTTCAAGGCCAGCCTGACAGGGGGGTGGGAACGGGCGGCAGGATGATGGTGATCTTGACGGTGGCGAGGTATGTACGAATGTGATGGAACGATGCGAACGGCGGCTTTGACGGCGATGATGTCGTCGGCAAATCGGCACAGCAGGTAGAACGATGAGGGGGGGGGGGGGGGGGGCGAATTGGATGAGGAGGGCGACGAGGAGGATGCGGATGAGGAGGGTGATGATAACGAGGAGGAGCAGGGGGTGAGTGGGCACGCGAACGAGGAGGATACACGAGCGCGGTAGCCAGGTCACGGCGAATCGATACAGCAGGCAGAATAAGGACAGTAAGCAGTGGTTCCTCGCGATATCCGAGGCGTCGTCGAGCAGGTCTCGCCCTGCCATGGTCTTGAACATGCCTGCGGTGGGCGGCGACGCCGTTCAGAAGGATGAGAAGTTCGCGCAGGGCTTGGCTGTCCAGTTTGCAGATGGCACGATCGACAAGGACGAGTTGGCATCCCAAAAAACTGTATTTGGCCAAAGCCAGGAGGGCGGTTCAGGCACGTGGCATGAAGAGGCCAGCATCAGCAGCACGCAAGCCGTCGAAAGTTAAGGTGAAACAGGCGCCTGATGATGATGGCGCAGAGAGCAGCGACGGCGACGGCAAACCAGACTTGCTGACGAAGAAGGACTCAGACGGCTGTGGCGAGGATGAGGAGTCCGAATATGATGAGGACGATGAATGTGAGATGGGTGAGCCGCCGTCGCCCACTGGAAAACGCAGCGCTGATGGTGCCTCTGCGGTTGCACCTGCTTCGAAATCGCAGGAGGTGGCCGCGCGTGAATTGCAGGGGGCGGGGCTCAGCGTTTGACCCCCTTTGGTTGTTGATCCCCTTTTGGTTTCATTTCACGGGGTGAACGCCGGGCGGCGGGGCAGAATGGGGGTGGGCGGAGGGCGGTCGTAGGATAGGGGTAGTAAGCGTTGACTTAGCGTCGATTGGGGGGGCAGGTCGCATCGTGCTGGGGGAGGGGGGCATGTAGCTTCGCAGTGATGCACATCTCCAGGTGGCCAAGTACGTCTGCAAGAAGCCCTCGCGCGATGACGACCGCATGGCCAAGCCAGTTGGCAAGAAGCCCAGGCGCGATGACAATCGGGCGCGGGGCGGGGCGGAAGGGGGGCATGAGAGGTGGTTGCGGCAGGCGATATGAGCAGGATGTAACGCGACGTGGCGCGGTATATGTAAATGACCACATGACTCACGCGATCATGTTAACTTAAGGCGTGCGGCGATGTTAACTTCAGACGTGCGAAGTTGTTAACTGAATACGTTTTTGTTAACTTAAGACGTTTTTGTGGGGTGGGTGGCGCGCGTGCGCGGGGCGGGGCGGGGGCGCGGGTCGTGGGCGCTGAATGCTTTGGGCGCGCGATAAGGATGAGGATGGGACGCGCAAGGGCGATGGCGATGGGGGGGGGGGGGCGCAGGAGGATGAGGAGGGCGAGGGCGAGGGGCGACGAGGGCGAAGGGCGCGGAGGGGCGGGGGGAGGGGCGGGCGGGCGCGGGGGGGGGGGGGGGGAGAGGAGAGGATGAATAATGGGGGGTGGTAGAGGGCAGGGGTAAGGGGGGAGAGGAGGGATGAATAGGGATGTGATGCGAGGAGAATGACGGGGGCGACGGAATGCAACCCCCCCCCCCCCCCCCCGCCAAGGCGGAGTTCGCGAGGGCGGCCGCTGAGAAGTCCACGGCCAAGGCCAGCAGCGACGCCCCGACCAGCGACGACGAGCCGATCACCAAGGCCGCGCCGATCCTCACCAAGGCCGCGCCGATCACCAAGGCCGCGCCGATCGCCAAGGCCGCGCCGATCGCCAAGGCCGCGCCGATCACCAAGGCCGCGCCGATCACCGAGGCCGCGCCGAGCATCGCCGCGCCGATCGTCGAGGCCGCGCCGATCATCCCCTCGGGCTACGTGGACATTGACAGCGAGATCCACGAGCCGAACGCCGCGGCGGCCGGGTCGATCCCCCCGCCGAGATCGACGGCAGCGGGCGCAGGCTGCAAGGGGGGGCGGCAGGTGGGCGGGGAGGGCGGAGAGCGGGCGGGTGTAGCATATATAATATATATATATATATATATATATATATATATATATGCGTGTCCAGAACAGCGTTGCGTGGACGCGCGCAGGCTTTCAGGGTGCTCCCTGACCCGCGGCGAGCCTTGGGTCAGGGACAATCCGATCTCGGGTCAGCCATATGTCGTTCCATGATTGCACGTGCATTTGCGAGCGTGTGAGCATCTCGCGCGCAGTGCGAAACGCAGTTGCACGGTTATCCTTCGCCAGGCAGCAACATGCACGTCCAACCTAACACATGCATTTTGCATTGGCATGCGACGCTGGAACGGGAGATCAGCTAGGACACATCGTCCGGAGGATGATCGGTGAGACATGGGTATGACGCGCATGCCACGTTGCAGGCGGAACGCATCAAGGCTGGTTGAATGCTGAATCCAGAACAACGATGACGTGCGCGATCGATGGTGCACAACTGTAAGACGATATAGAAACTTGCGTGGTTGACGATGCGCACGTTGAGGGGGCGGCTGGGCAGGGGCGAGCGCAGGACGACGCAGAGGGCGACGATGCCGACGCGGCGATGACAGCGATGCCCCCCCCCACTGCTCTTCCGCGCTACGTCGCGCCTCGTCGTCCGAGATCCCCGACGTGATGGAGGACTACGAGTGGCGAAGTGCCACCTCTACTCCTGCGGGGGGGGGGAGGTTGAGAAGGGATTGAGGATGGATGTGGGATTGGAAGGAACTAGAGGTGGGTATTGGGTACACGCAAGAGGACGGGCAGCCCCCCCCCCCCCCCCTCCCACATCGTCGCCGACCCGCCGCGCCCCCCACGTCATTGCCCATCTGCCACATATCATTATTCACGTGTCCTCTGCCCACTTCATCCGCTTCCCTTTTTCCTTGGGACTGCGGCCAGTTTGCCGCGCGCGGCGCAGCGACTGTCGCGCGCGACGCGCGCGCAGCTTCGCCGCCGACAGCGGCCGTAGCATAACGGTGCACCATGCGGGGCGGTTGTTGAAAATGGAATCGCGCGATCCACGGGCGGCCCATCCAGAGATGGCGGCCCATCCAGAGATGGCGGGTGATCCAACCATTGAATGATGCGTTCGTTCCCGACGGCCGTTCGAGGGCAACGACCAGCCCATCCAGAAACGATAGGCGGAGTTCAGACATCACGGGGGCCAGATCGTTCTCGCTAGCACTGCAAAGTGAGACAGTCAGCGGATGGGGAAGGGCACGGGAGGTGCAGTCACAGTAACATGACAGAGCGCATCGGGGCGACAACGACTGTGACACAACCCTTCGTAGGCATCAACGTGCGTGGCCAATCATTGCAGTGCTGAAATGTGCAGCAAGATTGCGGATGTGAGACGGCTACGACACGCACGATGGCACGCATCATTTGATTTACCTTAAGTTTTGGCATATGATACGCACGTCCACCCACCATTCCTGGCAACACCTACCACCCTCGCACTACATACCCAAGTACAACCAATCATGACACATGTATTGTCGCGTGTAAGTGTCAGCGCACTACACCCGATTGTCATCGCTCGTGTCGCTGCCATCCACGCCCCATCCGTATAGAGCATATTATGCTGGCTCTTCATGGGAAGGACGGCCAAGACCGGCCAACGCACGTTCCAGGACATCCGTGTGTTCATGCGCAAGAAGCCGTTCACTACATCCCGACACATGCCTGCGCCAGCCATGCTGGGCGAGAATTGCGGCAGCACGAGCCGCTGCGCGCTCGACCCAGAGTGCCCTGCAGTTGCAAAGCCATCTGGGAAGCGGGGCGGCGTTCGCCTTGGCGGGGCGCCCGTGGAGACGGAGCCAGCGGACAGCACCGCTGCAGATGACGCGTACCAGCAGAGCTTGAACCTCGACATGGTCACGGAGACCGCTCCAGGCGTCCCAGATTGCCGCGAGGATGGGGCAGCAGCTGCTCGTGAACTCCTGGATGAACGGCGCGCTGCAGGCGATCGGCCTCGCGGGTCAGGCAGCGGTGAGATTGCGGCTGCAGCGACCGCGAGGGCGGACCGTTGCCTTGCCCTTGCCGGCGAGGCTTCGCAGGCAGCCATCGACCTCGCGAACGAGATGGTCAGAGTTGAGGATTCGGATGAGGAGGCGGCGGAGACGGATCCCAGCTGCAAGCGAGCCAAGTTCGGCGCGCCACCCAGCGACGCAGGCCGCCGCGTGCATCCAGTGGCAGCGACGCCGCCAGCGAGGCCGTGACCCGAATCCCCAGCGCACACAGCTCGCGAGGACGAGGCGACGACTGTCGCTGGCAGTCCGCCCCCCGCGGCGCCAGGCCCCCCGCCGCCGCCGCCGCCTGATGGGAGGTCAGCGGCGCCCGCCCAGGCGACGAGGGCCGCCGCCGCGGCGCCAGGCGCCAGGCGCCCAGGCGCCCCGGGCACGCAGCGGTCAAACAGCTCACGGCGCTGCTGGCTGGGATCGAGGCAACGATGCATCGCAGGTGGCTGCGCTCCCCAGACATCGGGCTGTCCAAATTGTTTCGGGCATGCCCGAATGTCTTAAAAATTGTGGAATGTCATAATTTTGGCTTAATGTCTGAATTTTGGCTCAGATGTCTTAATCTTGGCTCAGATGTTTTAGTTTTGATTCAATTGCGCCAATTTGGGCAATTTCCAATCATCACCATCATCACCACCATCATCATCATCATCATCATCCGCATCATCATCCAACATCGATCAAATATTATCGTCATCACCACCATCATCATCACCATCGCAACACCATCGCCGCGGTGTCATTAGCAGGATCGTATACGTTCAAGTCAACCAACCGTACATTCACAGTGTCAGTATATATATACACATACTTATATGTATCAATATTGAACGCAGGCTTTGCCGTGCCGCGCGGCGTTCGTGATCGCTTGCTGCGCTCGCCCCGCGCAGCCCCGTGGCTCTGCGGATGCCCCGCGCAGATAGCCGCGTGGCTGGCCGCGGCAGCGGCCATGGCCGCGACCGGCGCGGTCGAGCAGGCCTGGCCTGTCTCTTCTCTCTCGTTGAATTGTCCGCCCCGTTCTCCTCCTCCTCATCGTCTCCCCAGTTGCTTGAGCCTATGTGCGCGCCCCTCCGCCCCCCCCCACCCCCTGCCCCCCCCCCGCCCGCCCTGCCCGCTCCGGTCGAGGGGCCCAGCAGACGCCCTGGAGCGCCGTCAAAAGCAAGGCCGACGCCGCGCTGGTCGCCGAGGCGACCCGTGTATATATAGATGTATGTATATATGTATGTATATAAATGTGTGTGTGTATCCAAATATGTATGTATGTATATATATGTGTATGTATATATATTATATATATATATATATATATATATATATATATATACATATATACATACCGACATGTGCACACGAGGGGGGGGGGGGGGGGAATGGGGCAACCGAGGTCTAGCATCCGAGGGCGAAAGCTAGCCGAAAAGACAAGAGGGGGGCCGTGCCTCACACCCACTAAAAGCGCGCACGGGCGCGCAGAGCCGCACCCAACGCCCAGCCCTGCGCAGCGCCGACGCCAGGCGACGGCCCTGCGCGGGAGCGGGCGGCGGGCGCGGCTCACGCCCAGCCAGCACCTCGCCCCTGAACCAATCCTGGCCCGAAGACGCAGCGCCAGAGCACGTGGCTTGGAGCTTCCGCCAGCTCGGCGCTTCAACAAGGCAGCGCGCCGCACAGCGGCGGCAAATCAAGTAGCGGCCAGACGCCTGCGCAACATGACCCTCGTAGACGATGGCGCCAGGGGGCCCCGTCGGGGCCTCAATGGGGGACTCGAGCCCCGGCGCCCTGAGGGTATCTTGGGCGGTGACACATCGCGCCCTGGGTAGGGCGCCTCCGCGCCGCCTGGCGCGCGCAGCAGGAAGAAACAGGTGGAGGGGGGGCGGGGCGCATCTCGCACCAGGCTGCTCGAGCTTTTTTCTGCTCAGGGCCGTCCGCGCCGAACAGTGGCACCGCGTGCGCCTCGCCGCCTCAGAGACCCCCTCCACCAACTCCAAATCGCGAGAGAGAAGGGCGAGTCGAGGGGCGCCGCCCCTAACCCGCACGGGCGTGGGCAGGTCTGGGGCCGCGGCAGCAGCTTGCTGCGCCACCCGCGACAGGAAATCCAGAGTCTTACAGCAATCCTTGATTTTTTCCCGCAACACAGAGGTGACCAGCTCAGGCAGCTGGTGCTCACTCGCCCCCAGTCGCGCGAAGAAGTCGGCCCAGGCGTTCCCAATGCAATCAACGACACTACGACCGACAACATCCCATGAGAACGCCTGGCCTTCAAGGACCTTAAACAAATCCTGGTGGGCCGGCGTCCAGTGGAAAGCAGGCCGCTCGGCTCTGCCCTGGTACAAATCGAAAACTTGCCTCCAAACCGAGGCGTGTGTGCCTCTGCCAGCTGCCAAACCAGGGCCCCACGAGCTCCCTTCTTTGACCGCCGACAGGTGATCTGGAACAACTTCGAGGCCCCACGGCCCGACCTTCAAAGCATGGAGGATAGCCTGGCGCTCGGCCCTCGGGACCGTTTGGACAGGCCCCGCCAGGGCCCCAAACTCAGCCTTCACAGGCCATCCCCCAGGAGAGAGAGCAACAACCGACCAGCCACAGCGAGTGGCCTCGGGGGTCCCCGACGCCAGGCCACTCCCGCCAGTGTACACACGAAAGCCCCAAGGAGCAGACTCAGCGCCCCACGAGAAGACCTTCGTCTGAGCAGCGACAGCAGGGATCTCAACAGGGAGAGAGGGCAAACCATGAACCAACTCAGCAGTGTCGAAGTTGGGAGGGATCCCATACGCTTGCTCTTCCAGCCACTTCCTATGCTCAAAGCACGAGTCTGGCATTGCAGAGCTCGCGTCTGGGTCTTCGCTCACTGCTCAGAGTCCTTCGCATTCGTAAATCTGGTGACCAAAAGTCCCCTGCGGATGATCGCAGAAGTCGCACTTGCTGCTGGCAGAGTATCCGTGCTGAAACTTGCGGGCTGGGGGCCACGTGGCCCCCGCCCAAAGGGCCCTAAGACACGCCCTGCGGGCCCCTTGAAGCCTCTGGAACCCCAGCCGAAGAGCCCTGACCCAGACGACCTCGCGCCCTTGAGCCTCGGGGAGACTCGACACCAGCTGGATCCCCTGGGCTCTGCTAGTTCCTTCACGCAGCAAATGTCGCACATCCGAGGGAGACGTGCGCAGCAAAGAGAGAACTTCATTCTGGTCCGTCCTAATGTGAGGCGGCCCAACTAGATCCCATCCGACTCGCTGCAGCGAGAGCATGACAGCTCCCACAGGCCCTCTGCCTCTAGACCAATGCGGGGCCGCAGAGAGAGCTCTCGAGGCCTGCCCCCACGCGCAGCGCATGTCGGAATCTTTAGCGCGGCCGTCCCACACCGAGCAGCAATAACGATGCACGAGTGGAACGGTAGCGTCAAACACAGGATCATAAAACTTGTCCTTATGCGTGCACAGGTACGGCGTCACATGACTACGGCTCTTGGCCCCAAGGAGGGACGCGGCGAGCGAACGAAGCGAACGAAGTGTGGCATCAGTGGCGCCTGACACCGCAGCACCATGGCTGCCGCACGGCATCAATCCCGTCCTCCACAATCCCGCCACCCGCTCACCACCCGCCGACCTCCTCAGGGTGACAAGCCTCTGCCTACGCATGTCGAGCTGCCGTCTCCTACGAGCCTCCATCACCCGCAGGACGCGTCGTCCATACAAGTCGTTGCCGAGATTGCGCATATGCTGTTGCTTCTTGAAATCCAACGAGCGGCCAGCCAAGCCATATTTTTCTCAGCGGCCACACTCGAAGCAACGAAGCCAGACTTGTTGGGCTGCAGAAGGAGGCCACTCGGAGCGACTTCGCGGCAAAATTCGCGGGCCGCGGCCAAGACCACCTTCGATTCTTTCATGTCGGGTCCGTCCCACTGCAGGGACGCATCATCCATGAGGGCTCGAGCCCGCACCGAAGGGAATCGCTGGACTACCGATTGGACAGGTTGAAGCAGAACTGCCAGCATCACCGACGACGCCGCCGAGCTGCCTGCTAACATACCTTGGAAACTGACATAGGCTTCGGAGAGGGGCCCAAAAGCGTCGACCCGCCTGGGGGCCATGTAGCACTGGATGAGCACCCACCCCAGCCTAAGCGGGAACTGGACCTGGCGAAAAACTTGAAACAACACCGACAGTTTTATCATCTCATAGCACTTAACCACATCTAGCAGCAGCGATACACAATGATGAGGCCGTGCCTTCGCAATCTCCACAGCTAGATTCATATCAAACGCTGAATCGTCGCTTGAGCTCATCCCCCCCCCCCCCCCCCCCAGGGCCCCAGAACGCTTGAACCCGCCCCTCCTAACACGCCGCCCTGTCAGAGAGCTCCCATTTCATGGTCTCTGCCCTGCGCAGGCGGCCCCAGAGCCGCAGCAATGTATCTAGGAGGGCGATCAGGCGGTGGCCGCCGTCTGGCTTGGCCAGCCTGACCAAGCGACTAACCAGCCGTCCCGTTGGCCAGCGCCCAACCCTCTCACAGCTCATGAAAAGGGCGGCGACAGCCGATAAGATGGCATCCGACAAATATTGCAACTATCTCGGGTGAATGCCCAAGCACCCGACAGTTGTACGGGGAGAGAATTTGGCGATCGCCGCTCGCATGTCGGGAATCGTAACCTCGGGAAGCGACGGCCAATCATCGACATCGGGCGGAAACCCGGGCGCTCGACATCCGTGAGTCGACCATATCTTGGCCCAGTCCGAGCAAGTCGCATCAGCCAATTTTGAAACGGCTGCGCTCGCTCGGCGGCCTCGATGGTCTCCTGGAGCCCTCGAGCCTTGGAAAACCTATGGGCTTCCCGAGCCCCGCCCAAAAAAACTGCTCCGAATCCAGGCTTTCCAGGACTCCTCCTTCGCCGCCAGGAACCTGGCCTGGTGGGAGTCGGCCTGGCCCAGGATTCGCTGAATCAAATCTTCGGTAGCAGGGTCGCCAAAGACCGCTAAGCCAGAGAGAAAAACATGCGCGTCAGATGGTCCAGCGCCTGCAGGGTGGCACGCTGCCTCGCGGCGTTGCTCATGAACGCCTGCGCTTCAAGCAGGGTGCGCGCCACCCTCTCCAGCAGGTGCAGCTGCTGGACCTCGCCCTCATCGCTCAGCTTCGGGATGTAGGTCGCGAGGGCCTGGTTGACCCGCTTGATCTGCCGCGCCCATCGTGCTGCGACCGCCCACGCCGTGTACTCTACGTCCGCCTTCGGCAGCCGAGTACGCACCACCGACGTCACCTGCTTTCAGACCGTCTCATGCGGTCCTGCCCGACCCTCATGTTCTTTCCGCATCGGCCCCATGATGTCGTGCCTGTCCAACAGTTCCTGCTCGATGCCGTGCACGATGCGGTCCCAGAAGATGGCGAGCTCGTCGGCGGAGGTCGCTCTGCCCACCTCGTGGATGTAGCCCGTCTAGTCCCTGGGGTAGCGCGCGCAGCCAGGCTTCGCCATCACTGGCACCGCACACGGCTGCCTAGCCGCACGCACCCACAGGACCGCGCCGGGCCCTTGCATCTGCACACAAACAGGCCTGTGAGGTGACAAGTTGGCCGTCATACGAACCTCAGGTGCCGACGTACGAATAGCCATGTTCGCACTCATCACAAAGAAGTCGATCACAGTGCCTGGTATGCTCTGGGTGCACGTGGGGGTCGTAGTGGCGACTACTACGCCGCCGAAGGATGCCGCCCATGCCTTCAACAACGCAGGCCGCATATTGAAATCCGCACCCAACACCCAGTCAAATCCGAGAGCCTGCACCCTATGTATATAGCTGGCCACTTCCGTTAACAACCGGATATTGTTGGGCCCGAACAGCTCGTCCACCCACAAATATGCCGGAATCGCAATGAACCCGCCTTTCATCTTCGAGTGGATGTGGGCGGCCACAGCTCTAGCAGGCACGGGCGCCCCCGACATCGCCAGCGGCGGGCGCGTGACCTGCGCGTTGGTGGGGCGCAGCACCGCCACCCCTCCTCGCGATCCTCGGTTCTCGGTTTCCTCTGCCGCCGACCACGCGCCATGATACCCTGCTGCCGCGAGCCTGGCCTGGCAAGAGCCCAACTTGTCGTGCCGCAAGTGGTGCTCCTGGCAGCAAATCACCATGGGCCCTGCCCCCAGACACGGCTCCTCGGCCTCCAGCATCTCCGCCAGGGGCCCATGAGAAGAAGAACTCACTGCAACGATCTGCATCATAATGCCTAGGATGAGGTACATCAGACTATGCACTGCGCCGCTGCTTCTTGGCACAGCTGGAGAGGGACT
>CAUYUJ010018172.1:104634-164634 GCA_963575745.1 Prorocentrum cordatum | reverse complement strand
TGGTGGGGCAAATTGGGGTGAAGGTTGATGAGACAGGCGACGGGGCGGGATGACACCGCCGTGGATGCTAAGGAACGATGCAGGATGAGGATGCAGACGGGGAGGAGGTGGGCGAGGGTGCACTTTGAGTGGGCAAGGACGAGGAGACGAGTGCGAAGGTAGGACCCCGATGGGGGGCGAGCGAGAAGGGGGGGGGAGGGGGAGGAGGAGGTGGCTCCGGTAGACGTCACATGACCCAAGCTTGACGTTATTACGGGGGTTCCAGTGCGGGGTTCGCAGCGTCGAGTGGAGGAGAAGAGGAAGATGGCGATGGGGCGATGAGCTCAGGGGGCAGCGCCGCCCCGAAGGAGCAGTCAGGCGATGAGGATTCAGATGTGGCCGACGCGCAGCTGTCGGAGTACTGGGCCATGAAGCTGGCCGAGTCGATCGCTGCTGATATCAAATCTGATCAGGGCCCTGGAGGGTTTCCGTCGTAGGGGGGAACTCCTGATGAGAAGGATCAGCGCATAGTGGAAGATGGGCAGCATCGCGAGGATTCCATGGATTACGAGGAGCTGACGAACAGGGTGGAGGAGGTGCAGTGTCAGATCGATGGCTGTATATGGGACATGGCCTGCGACGTGGCAGGTATTCCCGCTGTCGAGGCGGGCATTCCCGCATTCCTCATCTTTAGTGTTTGTGCTTCTCTTCCTTCCAGCAGTTGTGTCTCTCTTTCGCTTCCTCCTCCAACGTGTATATATATACATATGCAAGATTTGAGGGCTCGCTTCGCTTCGCCTCAATCTTGGTCCTGCGCCCAAGCGCGCCCAAACACTCGGTGAATGAATGATGTCTGCAAGCACGCGATGACCATGAGAAGGGGTCGCGGTCATAAGTCCCGGACGGGTCATAAGCATTCCTGGGTTTGGGAGACGGCGACATACCGCGACGAGGCCATAGTCACCGATGAAGGGGTTGGAGGAAACGGTGACCACGAGGGGGGTCGCGGTCATGGCGGTCAAGGAGCAAAGCCATGTGCGTGAGCGAGGTGAGGACATGGAAGAATGCGTTCAAGTTTGGATGACGAGGATGATGATGATGATGAGGAGGAGGAGGAGGAGGAGGAGGACGGGGGGGAGGACGACGTCGACGTGGCGGGCTGGATGCGACGATCGTCGGAGAGGGGCGCTGGTCGGTACGACGAGGGGTAAACTCTAATGACCGCGAGGGGGGTGAAGGTCATTGCCGGGAGAAGGGGTGGCGACCGCCCGTCAAGGAAGGGATGGGCACGCAATGAAAAGCATGTATATCCTGCAATCATCATCGGCAGGCGGCAGGTCGCTTGCACGGCGTGAGGCCAGGGCGCTTCGGACGGGGTGGGTCCGATCGCAGAAGCAGTTCAGGCCAGACGACGTTGCGCACTAAGGCGTTGCCGTTCTGGTCCATATTTTCACAGTCGGGTGGAACGCGCATATCGGCGCGGTTCTTGAATCTACTAACGCCCACATAGAGATGCCCACGGGCAAAAGGGCTTCGGCGCACGTCCAGGCACGCGCGCGCGAGCGTGCGGCCCTGCCCTCCATTGAAGGTGGACGCGTACGCCGGCCGCAAAGGATATTGTCGACGGGCCATGGTGGACGTGCCGTTGGCAATCTGCCAGCGGACAACGATGCGCGGTAAAGGATACTCGCGGCCATCCAAAGTTTCTACAAGGGTGCGATGGTGGTGGACCGCCTTCACTATGACCGGCACATGGTTCATGAGTCGCTCGATAGGGTCGAAATTCCTCATGAGCTCGAACAGGCCACCGACCACAATGTGCAAGTCATGGGGCGGTGCGCCTGGGGCGTTCTGGAGCGTGAGAAACTCCGCTGTCAAGTGCGGATCGATGAGGCCTGTGGAATCGATGTCCAGCGTGTCGGCGCTGAGCAAATGGTAGGAAGGACAAAGGTAAGTACGTTCCAAGACATTTAGAATGCGCTCGTTGTGTGCGTCCACCAGCGTGTTCACTGCGGCCAGGATCTTGGAATTGGCGCAGTCGTGCGGGTCGTTAACGTGAGGGAATGCATGTCGGACGGCCGCTGCTTCGTCTGCCGCGGTGGCGATGTCGCGCAGGGGCGCGAAGCCCAAGTCACCAGCGTTGCTGCTCTGAGTTGTTTGCGTGCCGTCACCAATGCCGTCTATCCACTGGCAAAAAGAAACGTCCTCAGCTTGTCGCCAAACACGGGAAAGGTGGAAACGGGTGAACTTGGCCCACGACGAGAAGGTCTGGACGGTGTTCTGGACGATGACGTGGCGACTGGCTTTCGGGATGACGGGGGGGATCTGGCGGAAGTCCCCGTAGCATATGAATACCTTGGGCCGGTATTCTCGGGGGTGCTGGGCTTTGAGCGCGTCGAGCAAGCTCAAGACGGACTCCCATGCTGCCTTGCGAATGCAAGGCCACTCATCCCACTGGATGATCGGGGCGCGGGCGATGTGGACAGCCGCTGCAGAGCGGACACTGAGGTTGCTGAACAGCTCCGGCGAATCGTCCACAGGGATGGCAAAGACGGAGTGCGCCGTGGCCCCATGAGGGAGTTGCAGAGCAGCGTGTCCTGTGCTGGCAACGTTAATGACCACGTCGTCGGCGGCCTCCACTGTCGCTGTGATGTACTGCGCCAGAGTGGACTTTCCGGTTCCGGCCTTCCCTTCGCAGAAGATGAATGCCTCCTCGGCGTTGCGCCAGCGGCGAAGGACGTCAGCAGCGACGGCGCGCTGCGAAGAGCACCTCGACACCTTGGCCTGCAGATCGCCCAACGCGGAGTCCGCGAGCGGGGCGGGCGGCGCTGGCAAGTGATTCTCACCCTCCGTGTCCGACAGCTTCCATGTGGATTCGAGGTTGCCGTTCTCCAACCAGGTGGCCTTGAGCAAGCGGACGAGGTGCTCCCGCGCGCGCTGCGGAGACAGCCCTCGGTCCAAGAAGTCTTTCATTAGCGGTCGTTCGTACTTTGCGAAAAGCTCCGCCGGCGCTGCATCCTGCTCGAGGAGCACGAGGAAAGCGAAGCGCAACTGGCTGGCAGTGTACCTCAGCTGAATGAGCTCGTCAAGGACCTCGCGGGCCTCCGTGTTGGCGGCGAACAGGCCGGTGGCGTGCAGGGCCTCCTCGTACGTGGCATGTACGTGTCCATTGTGAGTGCGACAATCACGGAAGTCCTGCTTGGGGAAATTCAATAGCACATGCCGGAGATAGAAGACTTCTTTCTGCCGGGGGAACTTCATCTCCAGCCTGCAGATAGGGGCTTCCCCGCGTTGCTTTGGGTATACGAAATGGCGTTGTCCACGGGGCGCCCGGTCCATCCGCGCCGCGTCGGGCGCCGGGGCGGCCTCGGGGAAGAGCTCTGGGAAGTTGCCGCGTAGGCGAACGGGGCAAGCGGGGGAAATCATGTACTGTTCGTAGTACTCGTTGTACTTTAGCATGGAGAACTGGCTCACAGAGGGGCGGTGGAAATACCGCTGTAAAGGGGAAATGCGTCCCTGGAGTGCTTCGGCATCCTTGCCCTCTTCGAACAAAACCCAGTCTTGGCCGTCCACGTGGACTGGGAGGCAAACGACGCGCGGCCACCTGTCGTAAGTGTTGTAGCCGAAAACGCGCCAAGCGGCTTCCGTGGCGCAGAGGTAGCGCCCAGTGAGCCATGCCCGGAGTTCGTCTTGGATGTCGGGGTCCATGGTAACGTCGTAGCTGGTCTTCGCGGGGCCCTTGAAGAGGTACTTGTAGAGGTACTCGAAGAGCTCCACGCTGCCGGCGAACTTGACGTTCGCGTGGCCCTCCCATAATCGCAGGATGTCGGCGTTGTACTCGACAATGAGGTGATTCACGCAAATCGGCCGTCTGCCGTAGGGTGGCGCCCGCCCCTGGCAGTTCGGGCAATCACCCCCGCACGGGCGCCGTCGATGTTGAGGGTAGCCACGGACGTCGAACTCGGTTTCCACTTGGAACGGCCACGGGCAGCCTTTGATGCAGTCCTGGAGCGGATCCTGGGGGCGGCAAGAATGATTGCATGAATGTATCATGTGCTGCAGCACGAGGTCGCGCAACGCGCCCGCCTCCGCGGGCAGCTCGCAGGAAATAAACCTGTCCACCTCTGCGGGCGTGACGGGCGTGTTCGTCACTGCGAGGACGATGTGCGCGTGCGGGAGGCCGCGCAGCTGGTATTCGATGACTTTCACCAGATAGCGGCGGTCCCCGGCGAAATCACGTTTCAAATCCGCAACTGCGCCGTTAGCACAGACTCAGTGGGCCCCGAGTTCCTCCGGCCGCGCGCGTGACCATCAGGGGGTGAAGGTCATGGCGCGCGGGGGGGGCCGATATACCCTGGAGTAGAAATCGACATGAGCGGGGGAACTGCAGGAGGGCGCCAGGCTGTTCTGACATCAAGTCAGACGCGATTGCAGGAGGCGTTTTCGAAAACAATTTAAGTCGACGCCGGTGGCGTTTCACCAGGGATAGCCAGCGGCCCCTTAGAATTTGTCGATAAGCGCGCATGACCACGATGGGGGTTAAGGTCATGGCTCGTGGGGGGGGCCCACGCGGCTCGGTCGGTTGGGCTCGAAGGGCTTCCGCTTACGGCAGCCAAAAATAGAATGGGTTTCTCCCAGAAGCGCGCGTCGTGAGGGGGGGAAAGGTCATGGCTCGTAGGGGAAGTCTTCGCGGCGGCGCGGCGGGAGGGCCGAAGGCCAATGAATAAGCGACGAGCTTCTGCAAGCGGGCATGGAACACGCGGACGACGATGTCCGGGCAATCTGCCGCAGTTTGCCCAGGTCGCAACGCTCCCGTGATCTCGGGCCAGTACGGGTTGCAAGTGACAGTGATAAAGAAAGTCGGGGGCCCTCGGCGTCGCGCGAGCTCCAGCGCGTCTGTCCGGATACGTCGGAGGTGCCGAGGTGAGCCCGGGACGCTGGAAGGGAGGTAGAAGCGCTTGCCCAGCCCGGCGCTCGTGGCGTCGGCGGAGGGCGTGCCTCTGCGCCATCAGCTTATTTTGCTGGGCGCGCAGGTTGGCGAATCGTTCGTCCTCCATGCGGCAGTACATGTTGATGAGCCAGTCGTTCAGCAAACGGCCGCACATGTGCATGTAGGAGAGGCGTAGGACCTGTTGGCGATACCACCACATTTGCGTTACCTTGCGGCCCGTGGTGCTGAGGACGTCGACGCTCCAGCCCCGGCCTCCGAACGGGTACCACAACGGGTAACTCAACGGCTCGTACAACGGGTTCAGTGGATGCAGATAGGTGGGTTTCTCTGCGGTTTTCAAATGAAAAACGACGGCTCGGGGATTCTTCTTCGGGTCGTGGTCGAAGTCGACAATGCCGGCTACCTCGTCGACGCCCTCGTGCCACTCGAGGACAATGTCCGCCTCTGGCGCTGCGGAAGACTTCTCCGAGAGCCGGCGAATGAGCGCCATGTGGTCATTGCGGGGGACGATGAGGCGTTCGAGTCGCTGGACGATGTCACGCTGCAGCCCATGCTGGGCAGCCAGTGCGAATCGTTCGCGCGGGTCGACGACGAGGTACCTGAGCGGGACCTGGTCGGTGGGGGCGAACACGCGTCTGTACATGGTCCCGTGGATGCGGATGTTCGAAGGTTTCCGGGCGTCGCCAAAACGGAGCTCCTTCTCCGTGGTGCCGGATTGGATTTCGTGTTGCTTGACAGCGAAGATGCCGTTGTACTTGCGGGGCGCTGCAGTGAAGCCGGTCAGCGCGATGGCGTTCGTCTTCGCGTCGTGTAGGACGCAGCCGCCCTTATCCTTCAGCGGCCAAGTAGAAGCGTAAATGTCCAGGAGCGGCTGGTCGGGAGCCTTGAAGAAAGCGTCGAAGTCGACGATCTGCGCGCCCCCGTTGCAACAGAAAGTGTCAGTCTCGCACTGGAAGAGGACCGCCCCGCAGCGCGGGCACGGCGAGTTCAGCGAGCCCAGATGGAAGGTCTGCGTTGCTGGGCGGCCCGCGCGCATGGAGGTGGGGGAGCAGTCCGCGCACGCGGGGTTCTTGGCGTGGCGGTGGTCGACCGGGAACGCGTCCCAGGGCAAGACTAGCCCACAGGCGCCGCACGCCGCTTCGTGGACGGCGCGGGCATCTCCACTGCGTCGAGGAGCCTGGGCCGTGCATTGCTGGCAAATGCGGGAGCTCCTTTTCCTCTGGCCCAGCGCGAACTCTGATCCAGGTCTAACGGAAAGGCACGCAGTGCACGTGAGGAGGGCAGTAGGTTGGGCCACCTGCGCGGGGCAATCGTTGCAACGCTTGTCCTTTTTGCGCAGCTGGGTGTCCGTGAACATGGCGCGACTACGCGCGCGGCCGCACGCGAAACAAAGGAACTCATTATGTCGGGCGGGCATGCGGCAAGCCGAACCGGGCTCGACTGGCAAATGTCTGCGGCGGCGGGGAAGCAGCGGTCGCGGGGAGCGGGCGCGGGTCGACTAGCGGGAATGAAGTGGATCTCAGAACACGGCCCCCCTCCCCCGAATCAAACGGGGCCCAAAGAGGCAGGGGCGCGGTCATGACCGCGAGGGGGGTCGCGGTCATGCCGGCGCGGCCGCCATGACAGGAACGCCGGCAGCGCGGGCGGCGTCTGCGTGCGACGATGGGGGGATGGTGTGTTTCGGTCGGCACCGTTTTCGGTTGGCAAGTGTCTGCGGCGGCGGGGAAGGGGGGGGTCTGGGATGTGGGCGCGGGTCGGCTAGCGGTAATGAAATCGATTTCAGAGAACGCCCCCCCTTTCCCTCGACGGAACGGGGCCCAATCAAGCAGGGGGTGCGGCAATGACCGCGAGGGGGGTCGCGGTCGTGCCGCCGCGGCCGCCATGGCATAAACAGCGGCAGCGAGGGGGGCGGCGGCGTGAGACGACGGGGAGATGATTTGTTTTGGCCGGGAAGCTCGAGGGGTGCGCGAGGGCATGCGGGTTGCGCGCGCACGTTGGTTGACGGGGCAATCCTGGCTGGGCGCACGGCTGCGCGTTGGTTGGGCACGACGCGCGCCGCGAGTACAGCGCAGACAGCACGAGCTATTGAAAAATACTTACCCCGCGCGCGCAACAGAACAGAACGAAGCTGGTCGTCGTCTGCGGCAAGTCTCTCAGACATGTCGGGCAGGGCGCTTGCGCGGCGGGCCCGCGAGGGACGTTGCCGGGCGCTTCGTGGCCGCAGTCGCGCCCCCCGAGCTGGCGCTCGTCGTCGGACGCGGTGCCGCAGACAGGCCGACGGCCGGGTTGCTCACGGCGTAAGAGACGATCGTGGGGCACTTGAGCTGCACGTTGTGGAAGACTTTTGCCGCGGCGGGCGGCACGTTGGAGCAGGCGGATATGTTGAAGTTCAGGAGCTCGCGGATGACGCAAGGCTGGCCATTGTTCTGCGCGCCCTCGCGCGTGAGCGCCAGGCGGGAGGCCAGCGGCTCAGCGCGCACCTTCCACTCCGCCTTGTCGGCCATGGACGTCGCCGCGAATGCGGCCTCGAAGAATGCTTTGCGGAACAGCAAACCCCCCAATTCCGCGATGTGCGTGGCGGCGGATTTGGCGGACGTCGCGGACGCGCCCACGGCGGCGACGACGAAAGCCCACGATTTCCCCTGCGTCGGGTTGTTAGCAGCCAGGGGCGGCCGCATCTGCAGGTCGGACCGCTCCACGGCGCGCGGCGGGTCGGGCATGTTGAAAGTCGAGATGGTGCGATTCGTGAGCGTGCTCATGCCGTGGCGCTGCGAAGGGACGCCGTCCTTGAAGGACTTGTTGTCGAAAAAGGTGATCTGCATCCCCGCGTTCTTCGCGGTCGCGGTGTCCAGCATCTCCACGTGGCACTGGATCGTATACAACGAGGCGCTCTGGCGCTGGGTGCCTGCGACTCCGGCAGGCGGAGCGGCGGCGCGCTCGTAGATGCGGTTCTGCGTCTTCGCCGGCATGGCGCGTGGTCGAAGAGTTCAGGAACAAAGCGCCTTGGCAAGACGCGAAGCAGACAGCCTAGCATATTAGGCCGCCTTGAGCATGACGGCGATGGCGGCGAGGAAGAGCGAGGAAGGGATATGACGGCAACTCGCGTGAGCCCCGCGATGGAGGAGGCGACGATGGCAGGAGCAGGAAGGACATGGGGAGGGACGCATGAAGGAATGCAATAAAGTTAGTGACGCGGGCGAAGTTTGACCGCGAGGGGGGTGAAGGTCATGGTCGTCAACGACGTGGTTGAAGGGGAGTAGGAGGGTAGGAGGTGCAGGAGAAGGAGGATCAGGAGGAGGACGAGGAGGAGGAGAAGGAGGAGGAGGATGAGGAGGAGGAGGATGAGCAGGAGGAGGAGGAGGAGGAGGAGGAGGAGGAGCAGGAGGAGCAGGAGGAGGAGGGAGGCGGAGAAAAAGGAGAAGAGTACGGAGTCGGCTCTGAACCGAAATCACATATGTTGTTTGCGCTGGGGTTTAATTTTGTTTTTGGGCTCAGTTGTTCGGGCGATATGGTCACTGGACGGGCCCAGCCAAGATGGCCCATGAGGGCTGAAGAGGGCCCCGATACGGGTCGAAGACGATCGGAGACGGCTGCGAACATGGCGAAAGTGGCGCAACATGTTGGCGAAGACGGCCGACATGGCCTATGAGAGACGGCCAAGATGGCCTGCCAGATAGCTGGGATGCCGCCGCATGGTTTGCGAAACGGTCGAACATGGCCCCGAGGCGGCCGAAGTGACCCCAGATGGACCCCGGCACCCCAGGTGGCTCCACGACGGTCCCAGATAGGCAGAGGTCTGTGGAGGTTCACGAAGTGACCGAGGAGCAGCAGGAGGGAGGAATGCGGAGGATGAGGAAGAGCAGGGAGGCGAGAGGAGGGAGGAATGTAACAAAGTTGGTGACAGGAGAGGTTGACCGCGAGGGGGGGCCCGGTCACGGTCGTCAGCGACGTGGTCGAAGGAGAGGAGGAGGGTAGGACGTGCAGGAGGAGGAGGAGGCGGAGGAGGAGGAGGAAGAGGAGGAGGAGAAGGAGGAGGAGGAGCAGGAGGAGGAGGAGGAGGGAGGCGGAGAAGAAGGAGGATGGTACGGAGTCGGCTCAGTGCCGGAAGCACATATGTTGAGACGGCCGAAGTGACCCCAGATGGACCTTGGCACCCCAGGTGGTTCCACGACGGTCCCAGATAGGCAGAGGTCTGTAGAGGTTCACGAAGTGACCGAGGAGCAACAGGAGGGAGGAATGCGGAGGAGGATGAGGAGGAGCAGGGAGGCGACAGAAGGAGGGAGGAATGTAACAAAGTTGGTGACAGGAGAGGTTGACCGCGAGGGGGGTCCCGGCCATGGTCGTCAGCGACGCGGTCGAAGGAGAGGAGGAGGGCAGGACGCGCAGGAGGAGGAGGAGGCGGAGGAGGAGGAGGAGGAGGAAGAGGAGGAGGAGGAGCAGCAGGAGGAGGGGGGGGAGGAGGAGGGAGGCGGAGAAGAAGGAGGATGGTACGGAGTCGGCTCAGTGCCGGAAGCACATATGTTGAGACGGCCGAAGTGACCCCAGATGGACCCTGGCACCCCAGGTGGTTCCACGACGGCCCCAGATAGGCAGAGGTCTGTGGAGGTTCACGAAGTGACCGAGGAGCAACAGGGGGGAGGAATGCGGAGGAGGATGAGGAGGAGCAGGGAGGCGACAGAAGGAGGGAGGAATGAAATCAGGTTACTGACAGGAGAGGTTGACCGCGAGGGGGGTCCCGGTCATGGTCGTCAGCGACGCGGTCGAAGGGGAGGAGGGGGGTAGGACGTGCAGGAGGAGGAGGCGGAGGAGGAGGAGGTGGAAAAGGAGGAGAAGGAGGAGGAGGGGGAGGAGTAGCAGGAGGAGGAGGAGGAGGAGGAGGGAGGCGGAGAAGAAGGAGGATGGTACGGAGTCGGCTCAGTGCCCAAGGGGCTCCGAGAGGGCCCTTAACGCGCATGTCTCGCGCATGTCGTGTCCCTGGGCGGGACCTGACCCCCCCTGAGGAGGGAAGGCGAAGGCGCCGCGGGGCCTGACCCCCCCTAAGGACGACGGACGGCGCCGCGGGACCTGACCCCCCCTCAGGACGTACGGCGGCGCGGGACCTGACCCCCCCTGAGGACAGAGGTCGGCGCGGGCCGCGGGGCCTGACCCCCCCTCAGGACGTACGGCGGCGCGGGGCCCGACCCCCCCTCAGGACGGAGGTCGGCGCGGGCCGCGGGACCTGACCCCCCCTCAGCACGCGGCGGGGGCGGGGGGGGACCTGACCCCCTCCTCAGGCCGCTGGGGCGGCGGGGGAACCTGACCTCCCCTCAGGGCGGACAGCGCCCCCCCTCAGGACCGGACCCCCCATCGCGACCTGACCCCCCTGCAGGGCGGGAACAAACCCCTTCCAGGACCTGACCCCCTCTCAGGACCTAAGCCCTCCAGGGGGGCGGGGGGCCTGACCCCCCCTCAGGGCGCCGGGGATCGGAGGCCGCTCCCGCTCCCTCGCCCCTCCTTGTGCCGCTTCCTCCGTTCCTGCTGCCCCCTCCCTCGCCCCTCCTTCCGTCGGCCCTCCCTCCTTCGTTTTTTCTCGTCTCTCCCTCGCCCCTGCCTCCCTCGCCCCCCCCTCCCTCCGAACCGTACCGGCCGAACCGAACCGAACCGGCCGAACCGAGCGATCGAACCCCGCCGGCCGAACCGGACTGGCCAAAATAGTCGAACCGGACCGAATGGAGCGAACCGGACGGCGATTTGAACCGGACCGGCCGCGCCGACACGAAGGCAGCCGAACCGGACCGAACCGAACCGAACTGGGGCCATCATGCCATTGCGAGCAACCAGAGCCGCAGCGGCGCCGGGGTGCCCCGGCATCGGGTCGAAGCTGGCCGCGGCAGCCCGGCAGAACCGAGGGCACCGGGCCGAGCGCAGTGTGCATTCATGCAAGGAAGAAGAGAAAGGAACAGAGGGAGGAGTAAGGGTAGTGGGGGGGGGGGGATGGGAGAGGGGCAGAAGAGCTGCAGGAGGAGGGGGGGCACGCGACGCCGACGACGTCGACGAGGACACGGAGAAGGAAGGGGGGAGGAAGGAATGCGGCAACAGACTGGTCTGCTGCGGCCAAGCGCGGCTGCAGAGGTGCTGGGGGGCTCGGCGTCGCCGGCGCGTCGTCGCGAAGGCCTTCAGGGAAGCCTGCCGCTTGGCGGGCGGCTCGTCGACGGCATTCTTCTTCGTGAGGGCGACGGCGCTGGTGGCACGGGGGGCGCACAGTAATTTGGCGCTCATGGAACACGGGTCCGGCGCTGCCAAACCGGCGCGGAATCTGCGCGTGCGGAATTTTCCGCTGGCTGGCACCGGCAGCGCGCCACTCGGCAGGACGTGGCCCAACTCGCCCACGCGGACGAGGAGGTCGTCGTTGTGCAAGGCTTTGAGAGCCTTCACGGATTCGCACATCCAGTGCTCGGAGTTGTTGAAGCTGAGTGTAGGCCCCGGAAACTGCAGTCCTTGCAAGTCGGGACGAGTTCGGAGGTGCTCGACGAGGCGAATGCCGAGCGCCTGCCCCGCCGCAGAACTCCAAGTTGCCGGGGAATCGACGGCCGTGTAGGCGAGGCGTAGGTAGGAGTAGCAACTCGGACCCACCGCGCGCATTGCGGATGACTCGCAGATCTCGGCTGGGCAATCCAAGCACATCTGCCACGCATGGAAGTGGCTCGCGCCGCCGACAGACATGAAGAAATGCCACAGACGGTCGGTCGTAGTCATCTTCGGCCACTCCCGGGCCGCGGCTTCGTTCATGCTGAAGAGCACGGGGCCGCTGGCGTTCTTCTTGGAGGTCTTCAAAAAGATGCGCGCAGACTGGGCCAAGTCTTCGTGGGACCCGTCAAGGAACCCCGTCGGCAGGGAGTGCAGGAGGTCTCGGACAGCGACGATTCGCATGCGGAGTTCTTTCTTGCTCTCGCCGTGGAGGATGCCATCGCCCAGGCTGGTTTTCTCGAGGAGGCCATCCAACGCGCCCGCGTCGATGGTGCAGCAGCGGTCGCACTTAAGCCTGTGAGGGCCTTCCATGAGGGCGCAGACGGCGTCCAAAGAGTAGGTCTTGCGCCCGATGTAGACCAACCACATGTCCGCCGGCGCGTGTGCGTCGCTGGGGCGAAATGAAACGTGAATTTCCCGATGGCTGTCCCGACGGGCGTCCTTGTGGCGGTCCCGATGGCTGCCCCGCAAGGGCGCCGATGGCTGTCCTAATGGGTGTCCCAATGGCTGTCCCGATAGCTGTCCCGGTGCTGTCCTGGCGGGTGTCCCGATGGTTGCCATGAAGGTTGCGCCGGTGGTTGGTTGCGCGGGCGTTCGAACGTGGCGTCGGCATGCCTGGGCGTGCGTTCGACGGGAATGGGCGCGAGGCGGACATGCCGGAGGCCAGGTGATACTCGCCCCAGCTCTTGGCCGCGGAGATCACACGCCGGATCTCCTGGGTCACCTTGTCGAACTCGCGCGATGTCTCGCAGAAGAAGGTGGTGGTCATGGCGGTGGCAATGGCGGATTTCAAGGGCGCGGGCTCCGATCCCGAGGCCGGCGGCGTCGCGTCTGTGGCCAGGGAAGGGTCGAGGAGCAGCCGGGCGCGATGGCGTCTGTCCCGCTCCAGCCAGCTGGCGCGGAACAGCGCAAGCATTCCAGGGTCTATCTGCGAGAGGCCGGGGACGTTGGCAGCTTGTTCCAGGCAATAGGCCGAGCAAAACGCGAGCTGCATCATTTTGCCCGTGATCCCGTGAGTCTTGACTTTGTCGTCAAGAATGAAAGAAGTGTTCGTGCAGCCGCGTAAGTCGAGATCTGGGCGGAGGGTGGATATTTGACTACAGGAGCATTCTACAAAGGCACAGGCGGGGCGCACCACGTGGGAGATAGCGTGAATGCGCGGGGGTTGGTGGAGGAGGAGAAGAGCCGCAATGTCTGTGGGACATGGCGGCAACAATGACGGCGGCATACGGACGATGATGACGATGACAGTGGAAAAAAGAGTTGGAGAACACGTTGGCGATGCGGGCTTCCTCGTACTCTTTTGGTGCGTTGGGTGGGCCTCAGAAAATTTGGTAAGAGTGAGGGTGAAAGTAAGTGCGCTCACAATCGGTCCCGCAAGCAGGGGTAGAAACCTCCCTCCTCCCCTCCCTCCCTCGCTCGTCACCTATCCTCCTCCTCTTCTCCTCCTCCTCCTCCTCCTCCTTCTCCTCCTCCTCCTCCTCCTCCTCTGTGTCCTTCTCCTCCTCCTCCACCACCTCCTCCACCTCCTCCTCGTTCTTTGGCGAAGCGTTCAAGTAGACTGGGAATCGCTGAAGGCGTAAGTTTGGAATAAACGGTCCTGGGTATAGTCGCCTCTTGTGGAGAAAGGGTTGGGTGCGTCTTCCGGTCAGTTGTTTCCCGCAAGCAGGGGTAGAAACCTCCCCCCCCTCCCTCCCTCGCTCGTCACCTATCCTCCTCCTCCTCTTCCTCCTCCTCCTCCTTCTCCTCCTCTGTGTCCTTCTCCTCTTCCTCCACCACCTCCTCCACCTCCTCCTCGTTCTTTGGCGAAGCGTTCAAGGAGACTGGGAATCGTTCAAGGCGTAAGTTGGGAATGAACGGTCCTGGGTATAGTCGCCTCTTGTGGAGAAACGGTTGGGCGCGTCTCCTGGCCAGTTGTTTCTGGAGGATCTCTCGGGAACCCCGGGGAAGCTATCCTTGGGCGTTTCTGTGACCTGTTGCGCCTTGATTCGGGCACCTTAAGCTGGAAGACGGCGCAAGAGCGCGTCAGGAAGGCCGTTCGTCGCCTCTCCTTGTCAGAAGCTTCGCGATCGCCAGGAGTGGCTCGGGGCGTCCGGGGAGGGGACTCTTGGAAGCTTTTTGGGGCGTCCTGGGGGCCTCGTGGGAGGTAATTGGGGGCCGCCTGGGGGCCTCTTGGGGGCCCCTTGGGGCCCCGTGGAGCCTCTTGGGGGCCTCTTCGGGGCCTCTGGGGGGCCTCTGGGGGCATCCTATGGGCTTCTTGTCGCCGAAGGCTTGAATTTTGAACGTGGTTTTCGTTTTCTCGGACGCCTGTGCGGCCCGTCCAGATGGTCTCTTGGGCTGTCTTGGGGGCCCAGGGGGCACTCTTGGGCTCTCTTTGGGCGTCCTGGGGGCCTCATGGGAGCTTCTTGGGTGCCGCCTGGGGGCCTCTTGGGGGCCCCTTGGGGCCCCGTGGAGCCTCGTGGGGGCCTCTTGGGGGCCTCTGGGGGGCCTCTGGGGGCATCCTATGGGCCTCTTGAAGCCGAAGGCTTGAAATTTGAACGTGGTTTTTGTTTTCTCGGACGCCTGTGCGGCCCGCCCAGATGGTCTCTTGGGCTGTCTTGGGGGCCCTGGGGGCACTCTTGGGCTCTCTTTGGGCGTCTTGGGGCCTTCTTGGGAGCCTCTTGGGCCGTCTTGGGAGTCTCTTGGGCCGACTTGGACGTTATGAAAAGCCAAGAGGCGAATACGTTGAGAATGTACACTTTACGATAGGAGTGGGGCTATTTTGGCCTCGCGGGGCCCTTGTGGGAGGCCTCTTCGGTGCCTCTTGGGCCGTCTTGGGTCGCCTCGGGGCGGTCGCGGTGTCATCTGAGGCTATCTTAGGCCGCCGTCCTCGGGCGTCTTGGCCCGCTGGGGGGCCATTAAGAGCGTTTCGGCCCATCGCTCGGTGACCTGGAGGGCTTGGAAGTCCGCTGGAAAGGGGCCCGGGGGCCAAGGGCGACCGTCCAAGAAGGTATGTGTGTGTGTGTGTGTGTGTGCGTGTGTGTGTGTGTGTGTGTGTGTGTGTGTGTGTGTGTGCGTGCGCGTGTGTGTGTGTGTGTGGAGGGGGGGGGGGGGGGCATCCGGTTTTTTTTGTCCTTGCAGGATGTATAATTATAGAATATGCACACTCGTATAACTCGTCTCTCTCTTCTCCCTCCTCTTCTTCTCTCTCTCTCCTCTCTCTCTCTCTCGCTCTCTCTCTCTCTATCTCTCTCTCTATCTCTCTCCTCTCTCTCTATCTCGCCCTCTCTCTCTGCTCTCTCTCTCTCTCGTCCTTTCCGCCCCTCTTCTCTCTCTCTCTCTCTCTCTTTCTCTCCTCCTCTCCTTCTTCTTTCTCTCTTCTCTCTCATCTTCTCTTCTCTCTCTCTCTCTCTCTCTCTCTCTCTACTCCTCTTCTCTTCTCTCTCTCTCTCTCTCTCTCTCCTCTCTCTCCTCTCTTCTCTCTCTCTCTCTCTCTCCTCTCTCTCTCTCTCTCTCTCTCTCTCTCTCTGTCTCTCTCTCTCTCTCTCTCTCTCTCTCTCTCTTCCTCTTCTCTCTCTCTCTCTTCTCTTTCTCTCTCTCTCTCTCTCTCTCTCTCTCTCTCTCTCTCGTTCTCCTGCTCTCTCAGACGTGCTATGCCTGTCTGGCGCAGGGGCCGCCAGCTCAGGGCCCAGCTCGAAGCCCCCGTTCCCTTTCTCGGCGAGCAAGCTCGGCATGATGAACGACGACAGCGACAGCGAGAAGAAGATGAAGAAGAAGAAGAAGAAGGCTGTCCACAAGAAATCGAAGGCCGGACTGGCGAAAGGCGCGAGTACTGAGATGATTGACGTCGACGCCGAGGACGCGATGAGCGGGCCCCCGGTGCTGAACCATATCCCGAAGTGGCTCGTCGAGAGGGCGAAGGGCGACGCGCCGAGGAGGCGCCCGTCAGCGGTGCCGATGAAGCGCCCCGCCAAGGCCGACGCCACACCGCAGGCAGCAGCGAAGGAGATGAAGGCCCCCAAGGGCGAGGGCCACGACGAAGAGAATGACAACGAGTTCGAGGGCGAGGGCGATGGCGCGGAGCCCGAGGAGGGAGAGGAAGAAGAGGACGCCGAAGAGGACGAGGAAGAGGATCCCCAGGAGGGAGAGGAGGGCGAGGTCCCAGCGACCCAGGTGGGCGCTGAGGCGGGCGAGGACGACGCGCCGTGGCCCATCCAGGCGACGTTCAGCGTCAAGGGCCAGAAGAACGAGTTCCAGGTGAAGCTGAGGCGCAGGGGGTCGGAGAAGATCTCGGTGATCGACTCCAGGCAGGTCCCAGACACGTGGGAGCAAATGATTCAGATCTCGGACCGCTCGATGTCTGAGAACTACGCGCTCTACAACAGGGACAGCGCGAAGGAGGCGGGCATGTACGTCATGAAGAAAGTGTTCGACATGATCGTCTCCACCTCTGCGGTGACCAAGGCGAGGGCCAACGCGATCAAGCACGAGGTCCTGGTCATGCGGGCGCAGGCGGACTCGCAGCTGCCAGGGTGAAGCAGGACGCGAATCCATCATAATTGAAACCATGACGCCCTCCCTCATCCGCCTCATCCTCCTCATCCTTGTATATCTCCCCATCCTCATCTTCCCCATGAGATTCCTGGCCACGCATTTTTAGACCCACTTTAAGCTTTGAAGCTCTCTGGGCAATGGCTTGAACCTCCTCTTCCTCCTCGGCCAGCCCCCCGCGGACCCCGGAGGGCCGCGTCTCATGAAGGTTGAAGTGATCACGCGTGCGACGCACCGCTGCGTGGACCGAGGGTGGGGGGCGCATTTCAGTCGCGGGGGGTCGACCGAGGATGGCGAGCGGGGAAGGAGGTGGAGAGAGGGGGGGCGGGGGGGCGATGAGCGGAGGTAGCAGTATGTGGAGAGATGGGATAAACACTTACGAGGCGGAGCGAGGATGAGGATGCAGCGCGAGGCGGTCGACCCGAGGGGGGATGGGGCAGCAGCGGCAGCAAGCTCTCGTGAAGATGAGAGGTGAGGGATGCACCGAGGCGGGAGGCGTCGGAGGGAAGGACGCTACTGGCACCGACGTCGAGCTTATGACTATGAAGCTTGGCGCTATCTTTTGATTCATGGGCGGCCAGGGGTTTTGCATGAGGGTGGCAGGGGCTACAGGACAGGGCCCACTGCGCAGCGCGACCAGGAGTTGCAATCTCGGGGGAGGCAGGGCCCTGATCAGCGGGTGGGGGGCTGCTCAGTAACTGAGGGTGGGATCGGGTGATGCATTCATGCAGCGAGCTGGGGAGGTGAAGCTCGGCGCGCTGCTCACCGTCGCGACCGTCGTCGCGGCTTTGATTTGTTGCGTGGAGAGTGCGAGAGTGCGCACTGCACAAAAGTAAAACAGGTTGTCTTGAGATGAGATTGCAAGGCCTCGAGGGCGGACCGAATTCCCAGATGTGGCCATCGACCGTTTGCCCAGCAGCCTTGAGAGAGATCCTGCGGCGGAGGAGAAGGTGGGGGAGGGGGGGGGGCAAGAGGAGGAGGGGGGGGAGGGGGGGAGGAGGAGGAGGAGGAGGAGGAAGGGGGACATCGAGGGCCCTGGCTCGAGGATGGCAGTGAGAAGGTAATGGGGTAAGACGTCGCGGGATGATATGTTATGCTCTGCTATGCCACCGGAGGTGGTACCGCGATGTCGGATGTTCGCTGCATCATGCGATGTCTTCTGGGAGCCGATCGTCCATTGATGGTCGTCGCATCTGCTATGCCAGCATTGCGATGCTATGAAAGCCAACGTTGCGAACACATCACGATTTGAAAAAAATGTGTATGCTATTATGTGCTATGGGAGTCTCGACGTTGGATCCGCGCGGGTCACGGCGCTGTCTTGTTCTGGGGCGGCTCGGGGCCGCGCCGCAGCCACTCGGATCGGCAGAGGGGGTTCTTGACGGGCGCTCGAAGAAAGCTCGAGCTTGCAGCAGGCGACCAGGGCAGTTGTAGCAAATTGCATGCCACGGGAAGTGCCACATTGCGTTGGATGTCGCGGACATGGGGTGCAGCGCGGATGAATTACAGCCAGCGCGCGTTTCCCAACGCATGTGCTCTCACACGCGCTCGCGTGGCTGCAGATGCACATTCGAAGTTGCATGTACGCATGACATGCACCCATGCAGCCATGCCGAACAAACACAGTACCAAACGATGCACGAAGTAGAAAGGCAGCCACATCAATAACAGCAGCGAAGTGTGGCCACTTCCCTGGCGTGCTGGGGGCATGCGAATGCTGAGTGTTTAGGGTGGTTACGGCGTGAATCCGCATGCCGAATGCAAGGTCACAGCTTTGACCCTTGTACATCATGGACACGGCCCCAAACGCACTGACCAGCACTGACCGTGGTGGGCCCTCAGGAAGGACAACTCATGGCCCCAGGTCACCCGAATACAAAGAGCAGTGTTAACCGCAGTCGGGGGATAGAAAACCCGGGGGCCCCAAACCACATAATTTTGTATATGGCCAAGTGCGGGCACGAACGGTATGTGTATATATGCACGCACAAACTGTATATGTATATACAAACGTATGCATATGTATGTATATATACATATATATATACATGTATATCACACGTGCGTGCGCGCGCGTGCGGAATGTGCGCCAGAAACATGCAGCAGCATTACAGGCAAACCGACGCGCAGTTATCGCCCACACGCGCGTGCATGCTCACTTGTGGCGAAAATTCGCATGCACATGTATACGTGTATATGCACATGCACCTAAAATTCGCATGCACATGTATACGTGTATATGCACATGCACCTAACCACGTGCACGTATATCTACAAACCACACCGCGGCGGGGATGGATGGGCGAGGGGCGCCCCAGGGCCAATGGTGACGCCGCCTGCATTGCCCCCCCCCCCCCCCCCCCCCCCCCCCCCCCCTCCTTCTCCCTGCAGCAAATTAGCGCACCGCTTAAATTGCAGCTTTAAGTGGCACCCTAGCGCGCCCGGGGGCCCACCCCCCCCCCCCCCCCCCTCCCCCCCACCCCGCCCCACCACCACCGCCCACCACGCGCGCCCCCTTACAGCGCGCGCAGTATCAGCTCTCGCGCGAGCTTGCAGAGTGATGCCAAGCATGAGAGGGCATAGCACGTGCATGGTGCATGACAGATCTGCCCCCCCCCCCCCCCCCCCCCCTTCCGCCGCTCAGGGCATCGCGCTCGCGGCGGGCTACCGCGCTGGCGACTACCACGCGCTGCAGGTCTACATTGTTGGCTGGAACTACTACACGCGCAGCGCTGGGCGAAGATCGAGATCCTCGGTTTTTCGCGCTTTTTTTCCCCAGCGCGCCCCCGCCCCGCCCGACCCCCGCCCTCGCGCGCTCCAGATCGACGCCCGCCCGCCCCGCGACCTCGCGCAGAATTGCCCGCGCCCGCCGTAGCGCGCGCTCTGAAACGCAACGGTGTCGCATGGTTTCGGGCTGCCTTCGTAGTGTGTCTCATGTTTTCATGTTTTAGTGTTTTTGTCATTATGTTTTCGTAATGTGTTTAATGTGTTTTCATGTTTTAATGTTTTCATTTTTAAAAACCAAAAAAAAGTGTTTCATGTTTTCATTAGGTTTTCGCAATGGCTTCATCATGTGTTTAATGTTTTCGTGGTTTTCATGTTTTCATGTTTTGCATGTTTCCATCATTTGTCCGTAATGTTTTCATACTGTTTTTAATGCTATTCATGTTTTTTTATGTTTTTAATGTTTTCATGTTTTCATAATGTTTTAAATGGCTTTCATGTTTTCACGTTGAAGCGTTTTTTTCCATAGTTTCGTAATGTTTCTAATGTGTTTAATTTTTTTTATGTTTTTTTATTGAAAAAAGATTCTCCTGTTTTTAAGGTTTTTCATGTTTTCTTTTCGTAATGTCTTCATAATGGTTCTAATGCTTTTAATGTTTTGATGTGTTTCATGTTTCTGTTGTTTTTCATGCTTGCCATGTGTTCAACATGTTTTCGTATTGTTTTTTCATGTTTTAAAATGTGTCTCATGATGTTTTAAATGTTTTTCATGTTTTTCAGGTTTTCATCATGTTGTCCTCATGTGTTCGTATTTTTTTCTTGTTTTTTAAATAGAAAATATAGCAATACATGTTTTTAATATTTTTACCGTTTTCATGTTTTCATGATGTTTTCGTAATTTCTTAAATGTTTTTCATGTTTTCATGTTTTTCATGTTTTCGTACTGTTTTCATGATTTCGGTACGGACCCCCGCCCGCTCGCTGAATCCCCCCAGACCACCCCGCGCTGCCCCCTTCCCCGCCACGCGCCGCCCCGCGCCCGCGCTGCCCCCCCCCCCCGCCACGCGCCGCCCCGCGCCCGTCGCTCGCGCCCGCGCGGCCGACCGCGCCGCCGCCGTGCGCCGCCGCGCCCCCTGGCCCCAGCGTTCCCACGCTGCGCGCCGCGCTGCATGGCCGTGCGCCACGCGCGCGCATGCGCCGGCGCAGCCGCGCGCGGCCGCGCGCGACGCAACGCGCGGGCCAACCTACCCCCCCGCTCCCGCGCCCCCCACCCAGCCCCCACGCTGGCCCGACATTAATTCATTTTTGCATTCCCTGGCCGCCATTGAAGCGGCCAGGGAACGCACGTGCGCAGCTAGCTTGCAGCAGGCGACCGCTGACAGACTGATGTATTGCGAGCGCTAGAAAAAAAGGGGGGTGCGCGTGATACATGTACGCGAGGGTCGCTATGCGTGCGGAAGTATATGTATTCGTACAGTAGTGGAGCATATGTGTGCAATGTGTATGCATATCAGCCAAGTAATGTACCCACATGCGTACAACTACGTGGGTGTATATACGTGTAGATTTGCGTGTAATACGTACCATCTCGGACGCATGATATGCACGTGCGCATGCGCGCGCTGCGCGTGTACATGATG
This sequence comes from Prorocentrum cordatum, assembly GCA_963575745.1. Classification (NCBI taxonomy): domain Eukaryota; class Dinophyceae; order Prorocentrales; family Prorocentraceae; genus Prorocentrum; species Prorocentrum cordatum. Next base: position 144,084 of record CAUYUJ010018172.1, on the reverse strand, counting down.
TCCGCGCGCGCGTGCAGAACAGTGTCGATCTGGCGAGGCAGACCTGATCGCATTGCGACTGGTGAACGCAGGGAACCGAGGACCCCCCTGCGCACAGAGCCCACGGACCGATCGACCTTCCGAGGACAGGAGGAGGGCGAGGAGGTGGGAACGACCCGCGTCGCTCCGGGAGGTGAGCCACGCCCCCCAAAGGGCAAAAAAAACATAAGCCACAGAAGACGGAGGAGCAGAAGGCATTAGAGAAGGAGCCGAGACTCAATTCAACAACCCCTACGTATACCTTGTTAATGATGCATGTGGATGTTCATGTTCGAACATGAATGCTCACATGCATCATCAACATCAGCTGGTGGTCCCTGGCTCCGAGGAAAGGACAAAGCGCCTTAGGAAAGAGCGGGCCTACCGCGAGAACTCCATGCAGAGGATGAGGACTTCTGGGGGGAATATAGATCTCGCCCCTTCGCCACCGCAGGGAATCAACGTGCAAATTTCTTCCGACCAGTGAGGACTGCCATCGCAGCATCGAAGCAATCCGTGCGCGACAAAGCCAAGACCTTGAGCCGCGCGGAGAAGCAGGAGTGGAACCAAATGTGGCTTCGCGACGGCGCCCCGCGATAGAAAACACACCACCCCCACGGGCCCGAGGGGGGGCGGAGGAAGGGCCAGGTAGGAAGGGGGCGGTCTTCGCGAAGGCAACCGTGGCGATTGGCACAAGGAAGACCAGTTGAGGCAGCGCTTCGGCTGGGCGGAGGGCAACCAGGCGACGCCAACAAGACAAAGGCCACCAGTCTGGTAAACCGCAAAAACCTACCCAGGGGAGAGCAAGGATAAGAAGGAGGATGTAGGACGAAGGACGGTGGGCGGACAAAAAGTGCCCACACTTGTCGCGCCAAGACAACTCGTCGTCAATCACGTCGAACGAATATGCATACCCCCTTTTCCCCCAACTCAAAGTTGGCGGGGTTAGGCGGCAGGCCGCGCTCCAGGGACAAAATGTGGACACTTCAACTTTGGGTTTTAGGGGGGAGGGGTGCGAGGCAAGTGCATCATGCTGTTGCGGTTGTTATCACGTCGCAGTGTCTTGCCGCCCTGGGTGTGGGCACTTTTTGTCCGGGCGCTGTCCGGGTTAGATGTTTTTGGTGGTTTCATGGTGTTATCGTGCTTACATGTGTGCGCGCATTTAAGTGTGAATGTGTGTGTGTGTGAATGTGTTGGTGCGTGCTTATGCGTCCAACACGACGCGCAATTAGATGGCGATGTGCGCGCATGCGGAACCACGGGGCACCCGCAGGACCGCCGCGGGACAACCCACGGGACAACCCGCGGGACCACCACGTGACAACCCACGGGGCAGCCCTTGGGACAACCGTGGGACTACCCACGGGGCAGCCACGGGACAGCCTACATGGCCACTTCGAGACAGGGTCTGGGGGCCCGCCGTCGTCTCCGACGGCGCGGGTAGAACTGGACATAGAACTGGTCATAGAACTGGCCCATTAAAAATAGGGTCCGGCTTAGAACTGGTCGCATTGAGAAGGAGTTATTGATATTCTCACATTTTCTTTAATTGGACCGACCAGTTCTAGGCCGGACCCTATATTTTCATGGGCCAGTTCTATGACCAGTTCTATGACCAGTTCTATCAGTTCTATCCAGTTCTATCCAGTTCTATCCAGCGGTGCCAGCCTCCGCCCGCTCCACGTCGGGGCGCGGGGGCGCGGGGTCGCCTGCGCGCGCTCTGGATCAACGGGCGCGCGAGTTTTTCAACGGCAGCCCTCCTCCGCACCTCTCCTCCCCCCTCTGTCCGTGCTCGGGCTTTCGCGCGAGACGCACTCACATTTATTGCATCGCCAATCAAGAGCATAAGAACCACGTCCGGGTTAGATGTGTTTGGTGGTTTCATGGTGTTATCGTGCTTACATGTGCGCGTGCATGTAAGTGTGTGTTGGTGCGTGCTTATGCGTCCAACACGACGCGCAATTAGATGGCGATGTGCGCGTACACGGAACCACGGGGCGCCCGCAGGACCACCGCGGGACAACCCACGGGGCAACCCGCGGGACCACCACGTGACAACCCACGGGGCAGCCCTTGGGACAACCGTGGGACTACCCACGAGACAGCCACGGGACAACCTACATGGCCACTTCGAGACAGGGTCTTGGGGCCCGCCGTCGTCTCCGACGGCGCGGAACTGGTATAACTGGGTAGAACTGGTCATAGAACTGGTCATAGAACTGGCCCATTAAAAACAGGGTCCGGCTTAGAACTGGTCGCATTTAGAAGAAGAGTTATTGATATTCTCAAATTTTCTTTAATTGGACCGACCAGTTCTAGGCCGGACCCTATTTTTAATGGACCTGTTCTATGACCAGTTCTATGACCAGTTCTATCAGTTCTATCCAGTTCTATCCAGCGGTGCCAGCCTCCGCCCGCTCCACGTCGGGGCGCGGGGGCGCGGGGCCGCCTGCGCGCGCTCTGGATCAACGGGCGCGCGAGTTTTTCAACGGCAGCCCTCCTCCGCACCTCTCCTCCCCCCTCTGTCCGTGCTCGGGCTTTCGCGCGAGACGCACTCACATTTATTGCATCGCCAATCAAGAGCATAAGAACCACGTCCGGGTTAGATGTGTTTGGTGGTTTCATGGTGTTATCGCGCTTACATGTGCGCGTGCATGTAAGTGTGTGTTGGTGCGTGCTTATGCGTCCAACACGACGCGCAATTAGATGACGATGTGCGCGTATACGGAACCACGGGGCACCCGCAGGACCACCGCGGGACAACCCACGGGACAACCCGCGGGACCACCACGTGACAACCCACGGGGCAGCCCTTGGGACAACCGTGGGACTACCCACGAGACAGCCGCGGGACAACCTACATGGCCACTTCGAGACAGGGTCTTGGGGCCCGCCGTCGTCTCCGACGGCGCGGAACTGGTGTAACTGGGTAGAACTGGTCATAGAACTGGTCATAGAACTGGCCCATTAGAAAAAAGGGTCCGGCTTAGAACTGGTCGCATTTAGAAGAAGAGTTATTGATATTCTCAAATTTTCTTTAATTGGACCGACCAGTTCTAGGCCGGACCCTATTGTTAATGGACCTGTTCTATGACCAGTTCTATGACCAGTTCTATCAGTTCTATCCAGTTCTATCCAGCGGTGCCAGCCTCCGCCCGCTCCACGTCGGGGCGCGGAGGCGCGGGGCCGCCTGCGCGCGCTCTGGATCAACGGGCGCGCGAGTTTTTCAACGGCAGCCCTCCTCCGCACCTCTCCTCCCCCCTCTGTCCGTGCTCGGGCTTTCGCGCGAGACGCGCTCGCATTTATTGCATCGCCAATCAAGAGCATGAGAACCGCGGTGGGCGGACAAAAAGTGCCCACGCTTGTCGCGCCAAGACAACTCGTCGTCAAATCACGTCGAACGAATATGTATACCCCCCTTCCCCCCAACTCAAAGTTGGCGAGGTTGGGCGGCAGGCCGCGCTCCAGGGACAAAATGTGGACGCACTTCAACTTTGGGTTTTAGAGGGGAGGGGCGCGAGGCAAGTGCATCGTGCTGTTGCGGTTGTTATCACGTCGCAGTGTCTCGCCGCCCTGGGCGCGGACACTCTTTGCCCGGGCGCCGGAGGGAACAGGACGAGGAATGGGGCGCCGGCATAAACTATCGAAGGGCTGCGCTGCGGACCCAGGCGGCGATGGCCTACTGCAGGAAGGTCAAGCATGCCACGATGGTGGGGCCAGGGTAGTCTAGCATATCGCGTTGAGATCCAGCTGGTGGATAAATCCATGCATGGCGCCAGCAGCTCAACAATCGAGATGGGGATGATGACGGCTTCGATGTAGGCCGAGAGATTTGAATGCTCGATTCGCCCCGTCGCGCGTGCTTGCCTGGAGCGGGGGGGATCGACGTGCAAACTGGAGATGGGCTTTACCGTCGCTAGATTTCGCACGACTACAAAGAGCAGGGCGGGCGCGCGTTTGCTTCGCCCCGAGTTTGGAGGACGAGCGGAAGCATGGAGGGTCAGGGAGGAGGAAGACTCGACGAGGGGAAATGGCAAGAGGAGGAGGAAGAGGAGGAGGAGGAGGAGGAGGACAAGCTAGGTGCGCTCGCGTCATATCTGACGTCCTACCCCTCCCTCCCATCCCTTACCATGGCGCTGATTTTCTCTATCCGCGGACGCGTGTCGTAGCGGACCTGTGGCTCCGCGCGCGCGTGCGTAGTGGGTGGTGGTGCACGTGCGTGCGTGCGTGCGTGTGTGCGTGGTTGTCGTGGTGGTGTGGTGGTGGTGGTGGTGGTGGTGGGTGGTGGTGGTGGTGGTGGTGGTGGTGGTGGTGGTGGTGCTGGTGGTGTGGTGGTGGTGTGGTTGGTACTAGTGCTGGTGCTGGTGGTTGTGGTGGTGGTGGTGGTGGTGGTGGTGGTGGTGGTGGTGGTGGTGGTGGTGGCGGTGCGGCGCGGTGGTGGCGGGCGGATGGGCGCGCGAGAAAAAGGCCCGCGCTGGGGCGAAAACGCCATCCTGAACGACGGAGGCCAAACACCGATCCGAAAATGAGGCCCACGCTGCAGCGGGAGCACGAGTCGGAACGATTCGGGAGCAGAAATGAGGCCGGCGCCTCAACGAGAGCAGCATTTTGGGGAAAAATGGCGCCGGCGCCTCAGCGAGAGTCGTTCCCCGGGATTTCCCGGGGATCCTGTGTGTAAAAAACAACACGCGAAGGGTGCGTGGCCATCACCCGGACGCCATCAGGGGAAGGATTCGGGAGCAGACATGAAGCCGGCGCCTCAACGAGAGCAGCATTTTGGGAAAAAATGACGCCGGCGCCTCAGCGAGAGTCGTTTCCCGGGATTTCCCGGGCATCCTGTGTGTAAACAAACAGTGCGCGGAGGGTGCGCGGCCATCGCCCGGGCGCCATCAGGGGAAGAGGGAGAGTATATTCACATTGAGCAATTGTAGAGGGGGAGGAGGAGGAGGAGGAGGAGGAGGAAGGATCAGGAGGATCGAAAGATCGATCCGAGGAGAAACATGGCGAGAGAGACCTAGCCCCGCTCTCCGCCAGGGCAACGCCCAGACCGTCGGCGCGAGCTTCCGCACTGACCACCTGAGCATCGACGAGCTGAGGGCACGGGTTGGGGCGCTCCAGCCTGCGGAGCAGCCGATCCGCAAGGCACGGGTGAATGGGGAGTGATCCCTTGGAGCTACGGGGAAGGAGGAAGAAGGAGGAAGCAACATGATCAGGAGGAGTCAAATTAGGAAGGGGGCATGAGCAGGAGGATTCAGCATGAGCACGGGCATGGTGATGAGGCGTAGGAGGAAGAGCCTGCATGCGAGATCAACCGAGCTGCAGGCCAAGAGCGAGAGCAGCTCCAGCTACGCGGGATCGGAGACGGAGGAGAGCGACCATGAGGATTGCTGGTTTTGTGCTCCCTCCTCGGATCCCGTCATTATCATCTCCTTCCCCATGTCGGCCGTTCTCATTCTCAATTCCCACCCTTCCCCCCGCATCGGCCAGGATCGAGGTGTGACATGAGGGCGATAAGCAGCGGCAGCAGTCACACAGCAGCAGGTGAGGAGGATGAAGATGAGGATGAGGACGAGGAGGAAGAGGAAGAGGAAAAGGAGGAGGAGGAGGAGTGGGACGGTCTCACTCGATCAAGGGCTCGATCGATCGATCGAACCCTCGATCGAGCCGCCCTCGACCGTTCGAGGACCCAGCGTCGAGCAAGAAGAAGAAGACGGGAGTTTCAGCCAGCACAGGCCGTAGTGACACGGGCGGCGCCGCAAGCTCGGAGGCAGGAGTCGTTCTCGGTGAGATTGCGAACCACAAGACGCTCATCCAGGGCGTACAGGAGGGGAGGGGAGAGATCCACGCGTATGTTCGGGCAGTGTATCGAACCCAAGCAAGGCCACGTTCTCTACAGGGAGGGGGATCGGTGTTGGCATGGATTGAAGGGTTGGAGGCAGCCAACCACGCCGCCCTGGCCCCCTTCAAGAAAGACATCGAGGACAAAGTCAAAACGCCGTTGGAGGCAGAGGGTAAGATCGTCAATGTTATCCAGGGGAAGTCGCGCGCTCGGATGCCAGACTCACTTTCGAGTGCTGCCATCATTTAGGATGGGGGAGTTCGAAGGAGACTTGAGATCGGCGGCTCGAGGCGGGGGCCCTGTCGAGATCTCGAGTCGCCTGCCCTGCCCGAGGTCCAAGAACGAGAAGGAGGACACGAGCTTCAGCAAGGCCGCTGCGGCCGAGGCGCAAGCAGCTTTGGGGGATGATTGTGGGAGAGGGCTCCAGGAACAGGAAGTGGGGCAGGAGGGGGGATGAGAAGGAGGAGGAAGAGGATGAACACGAAGGGGCAGAGGAAACAACACGCCCCAACATATCAATTAACAAGGGTACGTGAAGGAAGGGGTGTGGGGAGTGAAGAGGCTAGTCGACTACTCGTTCTCGATAGCGCCTTCGATCTCCGTGAACCATTACCTCCCTTGTCCATTCATGGATCCTCTTCCTCCTCCTCAGTCTCCGCCTGCATCGCCACGCTCGGAGCACGGCGATGCAGGCAAAGCGCCTGTGGGCGAACATCTGCCCCGTGATGGAGTCGGTCCGCGCGGCTCAGGCAGCCTTGCTGTGATGCCCTGTGCTCGGGGCCCCAGGCTGGCCGAACTAAGCATTGAGAAAGGAGCGGGTGAGGGGGGGGAGGCGAGGCGACGGCAAACGAAGTAGTGAGGAGGAAGAGGAGGAGGAGGAGGAACAGGAGGAGGGGGGAAGAAGAGAGACGAGAACGAAGAGAAGCGTCTAACCTATGGTGACGGGAACCTAGGATCGAGGAGGCGGAAGAGGAGGAGGATGAGGCTCGAGGAGAATACACGAGGAAGAATGCATGGGGGCATGTGGGCAGCTTGTAGTATCAAGTGCGTGGATGGTATGATGGGTTGAAACACGTCGGACCTGCCTGGGGCCCAGCTGACATAGTCGGGATCAGCGCACTGTAGTGGCGCTGAGTTTCTGCCCAGCTGCGGGCGCTGGATGAATGCGTCGTCGACCGAGGCGAGTGGCCCGCTCAGAAATGTGCAGCGGCGCTGGGATCAGACGAGGTGGCGCCAACATGTCATGGGAAGCACGCTGCAGGGGGCGGCAACCATCAGCACGATTTGCAGCATGAATGCGCCGCGACAGCATGTAGGATAGATGATGCGGATCTCGGGGAGGTCGGCCCTGCATAAGCTTGCCCGTCCCTCACAAGGGTCCATATTCCATATCCCCCCCCCGCCCTCGTGACAAGCGTTCGTCTCGGATGTCCACCCGTGCATGCGTTTTGTTGGCAGGCAATGTTCTCAGAATAACTATTCAGATTCGCTGGCGCAAGAATGTTCATTGTTCCGTCGTGTTTTGCCCCGAGCTTGCCCTTCGAGTGGGACATCGAGGCGTGGCTTCGAGATCGCGAGCTGCCGCTGCTGCCCTGCAATCTCGCGCGGGCGCCCCCGCAGAGGAGGGAGCGCCGAGCGCTGCTGCTGTTGCTGGAGGGAAGAGCTTTCGGCGACACCTCCTCTCAGAGTTCAAGGCTGGACATCTTTCCGCCAGGGCGCTCGCCGCCACCTGCTACTGGGCGACCCTGGCAGGCGCGACAGGCGTGGCAGACTTGAGCCTGCGCCCCGACAATGATCATGCTGCAGAACATGTACGCAACGCATTGCAGACACGGTCTTTGGATTCGTTCTATGTTGTGCGGTTGCCAATATGGAATCATGAGTCCCAGACTCGTGAGCACATACCATTTCCAGTGAATTTGCCACACGAGCAGTATGCGTCCAGCTTTGAAGAGGGCCCAGCTCAGTGGGACCCGATTAACTTTGACCCAGCGGTGCTGCCTCCAGAGTTTATCGAACATGACGTTGTTCAAAGTTCTCCAGGGCGCGTCAGCCCTGTAGGTTTTTATTCAGACGCGGTGCCTCATATCAAGAGGGACTCTTTCATCGCGTGGTACATGTCCAACGGACTGACTGGACGGCGTTTCCTCCTGTGTACTGTGCGGAAGCGGGACTTGTGCGCTTGCGGGTGCCATGGATTTTGCGCGATCGGCCAGGTGCAGAAAGTCTTAGCTTGGAGTTTCACTGTCCTCGCTGAGGGCGTATACCCTGCCATGAATCACGAAGGTATGCCGCTTGATCCCAACAGATCTTTGTTGAGAGGCTTTCATCTTGCATCGGGCTGGAAGGCCGCCTTGTGCGAGGTACGCGCAGACTTGTTAGAGATCGTATCGAGCTTAGGGTTCAAGACCTGGCAAAACCCGACGGACCCATGTTGCACGCGCTCATGTTTGAAAGTAAACTTATACAAATACCCCCGCACGGTGGCCGACTCTGCGCGGCATCCGAGGGGCAAGACAGCAGACCGTGCCATGCTAGATCTTGCGTTGAAAAAGGTCACTGTGACATCCCCCGCTATGTTGGCTGACCTTCTGCGAAACATGAGGTTCGACGACGGGCATGGTGGGCTCGCTCTGTTTCAAGCATTTCCTCGGCTTGGCTTGCGGGCAGGTCACAGATTGATAGAGGACGGCCAGGCTCGTGATTTGCATGCTTTAAGCGAGCTCGAACCCCCATGCGAGCTCAAGTGTTTTGATGCTGTCAACAGTTACGGGCTCAACTTAGCGAGTCGTTATATATATATATATATGTATTATTATGTTTTATTCCTCTCTCTCTCTCTCTCTCTCTTTCTCTCTCTCTCTCTCTCTCTCTCTCTCTCTCTCTCTCTCACTCTCTCTCTCTCTCTCTCTCTCTCTCTCTCTCTCTCTCTCCATTCTTGGGGTGACAGTGGATTGCGCCCATTTGGATGCAATGCACATCTTGGGTTTAGGTGTTAGTCAATATGTAACCGGGGCCGTGCTTGCTAGTTTGATCCAGAATAATTTTAGCCGCTCCATCAAAAGCACGGCCAAGGCGCGCCTGCGTGAGAATCTTGTCCACTTGCGTCGCAGGATCCGCAGATATTGTTTGTCGATCCCTGGGCGCAGGCGCCTGGGCGTGTCTATGGTTGATAAGATTAGCATGAAGCAGTTCATGCCTTCGAAGAAGGGGGGTAAACACCCGAGGCTGCATGCGAAAGCTGCCGGGACACGATGGCTTGTTCCATTGATGCCCGCGCTGCGCGTTGAATCGCATGCGCCCCTGGGACCTCGCAAGAATAAGCCGTTTAGGGCGCGCGCCAAGCTCGCCGATGCGCGCGGGGCTTGCGAGAGGCACCCGCGCAGAATGCCAGATTGGGCATTGCAAGCCCTCGAGAGTCAAACTTGGTTGCTGCGCAGTGTAGGGAGGGGGGGGGGGGGGGGAAAGGAGGGAGGGTGGGTGGAGAGGAGAGGAGGAGGGGGGCATTAGGAGGAACGGACGAGGATCCGAGGGATTGGGGGGAAGGGATCCAGGAGGGAGAGGGAGAGGGGGGAGGGGGGGAGGAGGGGGGGATTCCTGCAGGACGGAGGGAAGGATGGGGGATGCGGGGGCGAAGAAAGGGGGAGGGGGGAACCTGGAAGAACGATGCGTGAGGAGACATAGAGTTTAAGGGGCCAGGTCAGACATAGCACCACGGAGGCTACGGTCTGCACCGCCACCAGCCAAGTTTGATCGCAGACCAGCGTGCTAGACTTTCTTCATGCGTGGAACGAGTGCGGAGGCCACAGGGCATTCAAGTTTCACATGTCCTTTCGCTTTGTTGAACAGGCCAGGGCAAAAGGCAATCCGCGGCGGCATTGGACATACGCGGATGAAGCGGAAAACCGCCTGACGGGGAACGCGGCGAAAAGCCCCCGCGGCGGCGGGGCATTTTATTTGCGTTTCCTCCAAAAGGTCATGCCTGAGAACCTTTAGGTGGTCAGGCGGGCCTAGCGGAGGGGCGCGAATAAAATGCATCGCCGCCGATGCGGGTAGACAAATGCAAAATGAGCGGAGGTGTCGCCGCACTTCCTGTCAGGCCATTTTCCGTTTCAAGTGCGATGTCTAATGCAAGCAAATGACACTATGTGTGTGTTATGAACACGCGCGCACAGACATAAACATATTATTCTTGCACGTGTATATATACATATGTATGTATGTATATATGTACACACGCGTTATACTTGTGTATAGATGCATGCATGCATATACCGTGGATGTGCAATCGTACACTCACAAAACGCCCGTTGATGATTGTACATTGTAGAGAAATCACATACGTCTGTACACTCACTGCAAGGATGACAACGAAGCGAACAATCGAGCGTGCTTCTTCCCGATTGCCTGTTTCAATGCCCGGCCTGCCCTCGCGCTGAAGCGCTGACGTACTGAAAGTATATGTCGCGGTCCTTCGCTGAGAAAAGTTAGAAAAAGCTGTCGCTTTTCCGCCTGGAGGGAAAACGGAAAAGGAGGAAGGGGAGGAGGGCAGAAGGAGGGGCAAAGACGAAGGAAACAAGACAAACAAACAAAACAACAAACATAGCAACTAACAGGGGCGCGGATGATGTGCGTGGTTGCGCGTGTGCGTGTGTATGTGCGCGTGTGTGCGCGTGGCGGCGCGCTGCATCCGATGCGCTCGGTGTTAGGGGGTTCATTCGCGTGTGTGTGTGTGTATGTGCGTGCGTGTGCACTGCGTATAGTGTGTAACGATGTGCACGTGTGTCTGCCTGACGTCGTCTGCATATCCTGCCTGTCTGTCTGTGTGTGTGCGTGCGCGTGTGTGCGTGGATTATGTGTCTGTGATTGTGCGTGCGTGCGTGTGTGTATGCGCGCGTGCGCGTGTGGGTGCGTGTGTGCGCACGTGTATGTACGCGTGTGTTTGTATGTGCGTGCGTGTGAATGTGTGCGTGTGCGTCACATCGGTGCTTGTGAATGCGTGCGTGTGTGCGCACATGCCAGGCGCGTGCGATCGTCGATGTTAGACATCAGCGTGATCGATCATGTTTCTGGCATTACCTAATTTTGGCTCGATGTCCGAATGTTGGCTCGATGTCCTAATTTATGTGTGAGCCTTCTTCGGACGCCCCAATTTTTTGGGGGGCGCGCCGATGTCCGGGTCCTGCAGCAGGTCGGCGACGTCGCCGCGCTCCAGCCCAGGCCCGCGGACGCGGGGCCAGCGGCCGCGCCCGCGGGCGCGGCGCCAGCGGCCGTGCCCGAGCAGCCTGCGCCCAAGGGCAAGGTCGTCGATAAGCCCGAGCTGCCTGCGCCCAGGGGCGTCTTCTGCACGCAGCCAGCGATGTCAGCGCCCAAGGACAGCGAGAAGCCCGGCGAGAATGAGGAGGCGGAGGAGACCCCGTGCCCATGGGGCACGCGGACCGCCACGAGCGCAGTGGCGCGGCCACCAGCTCGCGGCGACGCTGGCGAGGTTGAGAAGCAGGAGAAGCTACTGCAGAGGCGCGCGACGCCGACGCCAACGGAGGCCGACGATGACGACGCGCCTCTGGCGACGGCCAAGATGGACATCGCCAAGGACTGATCCGGCGAGAATGAGGAGGGGGGGGGGGGGGGGGGCGGGCGAAATATGATGATGGTAATGATGAGAAATGCGCATGCGTTGTTGAGCGGTCAACATCAGGGCGGAGAGAAGGGGGCCGAACAATGATCGAATGGCGCTGCGGAGGAAGATGATGAGGATGATGAGGGGCAGGGGGAGGACGAGGAGGAGGAGGAAGCGGAGGCAGAGGATGAGATGAGGTGGACGTAGGGGGCGGAGTCGGAGGAGGGGGCGGATGAGGAGGATCGGAGGAAGATGATGTTGAGGATGATGATGAGAATGAGGATGAGGATGAGGATGAAGGGGAGATGGACGATGAGAAGGTGAAGTTGCTTTGCGCCCGACCAAGAAGCAGTCGGCATCAAGGGCGTTCCGCAGCGCGAGATGGTTGGCATCGACCCGAACGTGCCGTGCACTGAGATCTACAAGCAGGAGCGAACACTTCTAACTTCGCGTTGCAATGACGGCCTCAGCGGTCTAAATGCGCATGTTTGCTAAGAAGCGCGCACATGTAACCTCGCAGCTCCCAGTGTCAGTTAACATGACTTAAAAGAACAGAACATGCAAACTAGAACAGCATTAGCGGGTCATATCTGCACCCCCTCAGAACGTTCTGGACGAGCTGCAGAGGGCGCAGCACTCCTTGAAGCAGGACGCCGAACAGTTCGGCGAAAACCAGACAGACGCGCTCTCGGAGAAGCTCGGGTACTTCCACGGCCTTGGATGCATTGAGAAGTTGAGGGCGCTGCAAGAAGCTGATGATAACAAGGATACCGGCGCCGCCGCAGACGTTCGCGCGCCGAAGAGGACGAAGCGCCTACAGGAAAGGGGGGACATGTGGGAAGAGCTCAAGGCAGGCAACTTCGTGTTCGCGGCGCGGGGCGAACGGATGAGCAGCAAGGTCAACAGAGCACTGACTGCGAGTGAAGAGCTCGCGGACGGCTACAAGGAGAAGATCGGCCTCATCGCCAAGGACAAGTTCAGGGCCGACTGGGCAGAGCAGCAGTACCAGGTCTTCAAGAAGAGCAACAGCAAGACTGAAACGCACGCGGAGAAGGAAAAGTTGAAGGGCAAATACTTGGCGCTCAAGAGGGCATGCCACAAAGAGGGAGGTGGGCGCGACGGCATGCGAGCTGCGACATGCTACGCGGTCAACTGCATCATTATGGGCAAGCGTTGGCGCAAGTTCGACCAGATGACGAACGCGCTGAAGTTCTATTGCGTCGAGCACGATATCAGCGACAAGTGCGCGACTGCATGGGCGCCCTTCGAGCAGTGGGCCAACGGCGACGGGCAGGCGGCAGCTGCGGCGCTCGAGGGCGGCGCTGGAGGCGCTGCGCCATCGATCGGCGACGCGCCCGTGGCGGCTGCCAAGCCAAAGGCGAAGCCCAAGCCCAAGGCTGTTGTCAAGCCAAAGGCGGGAGGGGCCGCGACCCTCGCGGCGAAGCTGGGCGAGGCGGCCGTGGGCGGCCCCGGCGAGGAGGACGGGGATGCGGCAGCAGAAGACGAGGAGCCACGGGGGCCAGCACCGCGCGAGGAGGAAGAGGAGCCAACGAAGCGCGAGAGAATGACTCTCGAGCTGTCGACGCTGGCCTCCAAGAAGCAGAAGATGATCTTCCGCGGGGCCATGCAGCAGGCAGCGTCCACGGCCTCCCTCATCGAGTCATCGGACGACTGGAAGTGGGCCAGGAACGACGAGAACCAGGGTGTGATGACTACGGCGCAGCACGCGGTCCCATGGGCAATCGAAACAGTAGAATATCGTGCCATATTGTACTGATAGTCGAGCCGATGGCGTTGTTGAGGAACGAGGTGGAGGATGACGGACATAGAGTGACGGGGGCGGTGAGAAGACAGGGGTGGGAGTTAGGGAACGTGCGGCGGCGACGAGACGACGCGGCGGGAGCGCAACCTGAAATATCGTACCTTGTGTACACCCTTCCCCCCATATACCGCGCTACCTCGTTCTGCCGACATCTGTCCGAAGGATGGGGGTAAGGATGAGGATGGGGATGAGGATGAGGTTGTGGATGAGGATGAGGACGCTAGTAACAGAGACAAAGGATGATGATAAGGATGAGGATGAGGTTGAGGATGAGGACGCTAGTTACAGAGACGGGGAGGTCGGGGGGCATCGGGCTCGAACGACCGATGGGTTCGCGTCGTCTGACTCGAGTCCGACACTACCGATGGCGTCGATTGGTGGGAACTTTGCAATCGCGAGGTCGATGCGGCTGTCGACGCGACCAACATGCTGGCAGAGTTGCTGGCCGTCGACGATTTCTCCGTGATCAGGGGCCGCGTGGGCGACAGTTCGCTGGAAGTTGCGTGCAACAACGGGACTGAGGCGCTCAAGGCCCAGTGATTCGGCGACGTGAGCGACGACGGCAACAGCGACTCCGACGCGATAGCGACGACGTTAGTGGCGATGCGACGATGACTGCGACGACGTCGGCGACGACGAGCGATTGCGACGACGACGACGACGTTGACGACGTTGAGCATCGACGAGCGACGATCACGCGGGTGGCATCGACTCCTGCGACGCCGAAGCAGACAACAATTATGATAATGATGCGGCGACCTGCTCAACGACGATGATGCCCCCCCCCCCCCCCGACCACGCGCGGTCCTAGGCTCCGCTCGAGGCGCTGAAGAAGCAGGTCGCCAAGCTGCAGCGCACGCGCAAGAACGCGACGGAGACCCAGAAGGTGAAGAAGCCCACGGGCAGGGCCTCTGCCAGGGCAGGCGCGCGGAAGCGTGCCCGTGGGGAGTGAGCATCTTTCTATTTTTTCAGCTCGGGTGCAAACTATCAGGTGGTAGAAGTAAGATGAGATGACAATTGCATGAAAAACGTAACATCATCACAGCGAAGCAGACATTTCCTCAAATACAGAGGAAATCGACCGGTGAACTACCGGTGAGTTGCCGGTGGGCGCTGAACCAAACTCACAGGTGAGTCCTGCGGTGAACGCAAACGCTCCCGTTCGATACATCCTCACGATCTGACAAGCCCACCGGTGAATTCACCGGTGAGTTTGGTCACCGAACTCACCAGTGAGTTTGCGGCGAGTTGCCGGTGAGTTTGCGGTGAGTTTGAGGTTGACGTGTTTTTGATGCTCCAAGCCCAACACCATCGATTGAGTTGAGTGGTTTCAGCAGCTTTGTAAAAAGTTATCGCACCCGAGCGTATTCAAGCAGGTCTCTGGCATGCGCCCCTCGACAGCGTTTAAATACTTGAGACCAGGTAGCCGAAGATCGCAATCCCGCGACGAGCGTTGGCCCTAGCGGGGGGGCATTGAGGGCGAGGTGGAGGGACACACCCGCGGAAATGCGCATCGTAGGGCTGCGCCGCGCGGCAAGCGATCAGCGCGATATTTGCCGCCACGCGCATGTGCGACCGCCCTCCCCCGCGCGAGACGTGAAATTATAAGCAGACATTGCAGTGTGCGAAGGTGACATGTAGTGCATGACAGCTTTGCCATACTGCACTGCACACGTTCGACAATCTCGCACATTGCACGCGTGCGCGAGCCGAGACTGCACGCCAACGCGTGCACGCGTCCTTCATTGCACACGTGCGCATGTGATGCCACACGCACACACTACGCGTTTGAAACCAGAAAAATGTAACGTGTGTCTCGCCATACTTATGCGTGTGTTGCGCATCGTGCATCTGGCGCCGTGCGCGAGTGACTTCAGATGCGCCAGCATGCTGGGCGAATAACAAGTTACAGCGCCTACGCCGTTCAGAACCGTTACGTGGTGATTTACACTCGAACATTGTAAGATGCCACACACGCACATGCATCACAAGTCAGTCGCTTCTCGGCTCAGTGTGTAATCGTGCGTTCGTCACCTGGCTCATTGCGATTCGTTCTCACATGGGCCCTCCACCCCAGAGACGGCGCCGTAGGCATGTTGATCCAGATACGGGGGGGCCCGACCTTGATCCACGACAAGCAGGTGCCAAGGTGTTCGAGCTTTTGTTAGACATGCATTCACAATGTGCTCCAGTAGCTGCGAAAGATGTGTGCGTTATGTGCTGTTAAATGAATCTTGCGAACACTTCCGAGATTTTGGCATGGCCCCTGGTCACCAGTCGGGAAAATACAAATCACATGTATCAAAAAAGTCGCCGGAAGCGTGCCCCACGACTCGTGTACCTGCGCCGTCGTACGTGCGTGGTCGTGCACACCGTCATACGAGGGATGTACTATTCACGCTCACGTATGCATCAGTGGTGAAAGAGATGCGGCTGAACCAACGTGTGTTGGATCTTCTCACGTTAGGTGACCCAGATAACCTCAATGCACCTTTGAGTCTACCATGCTCTATGGGAGCATATTAGCGCAATCTTGCGAACAAGCGACGGGGCGGCTACCCCTTCCTCTTGCCGTCCACGTGGGCGTGGTGCGTTTCACGGCTCTGCAAGCTGGGCGCAGTGACAGTATATGGGTGGCCACGTGCGTGGACCTCTTGATTGAAAAGCGGCATGTCATCGGATTGTTGCGTCAGCTCGACGTGCGCCGTCGTGGCTGCAATGGTTGGTGTTCAGCGCTTTCTTTTCTCACGTGCATATCATGGGTGGTCGACGCGCTCGCGAAGGGGGGGGGGGGGCTGATAGAAAGTGGGGGCGGTGGTGGAGGGGGGGGGGGGTACTGAGTGGGGCGATGGCGAAGACCGAGGGGATATCGAGAGGACACGCGATTTCGGGCTTCGGTGTATGTTGTTGTGTATTAAAGGCGATTGGAGCGGATTTGCGAAAACGTTTGGCTCGGGGTCCTGGGGGCGGCTCATGAATCCATGCCCTTTGTGCTTCACAGACTGGGCGAACATGCGCGAATATTATGGTAGCATGTGTGCATATTGCTTGCTCTTTCAAACCAAGACAGCCTTCGACTACAAACGGCCATGTCAAACGTGCGAGAAACGAGTTTCGATTGATTCGGAAGAACGTCGCCTTCGCGTCGTTCGAGCCCTCGTGCGTTACAAATCAAAGAGAGGTAACGGGAACCACGGGCGGGCCTTGAAACGTGATCTTGTTGACCTTGGCCTCCAGAGCGGCGACCGTCTCGAGCCTCACCAGGGAATGGTCAACATCAGAAGAATTGACTGTGAAGGCTGGCGGGAGATTGCGTTATCCTGGAGGGTACACAGGGACGAGACAGGCAGGGCGATCGACTCCGTGACCCACCGTTGCCCTTTGTTCAAACAAGAATGGGGGGCAAGCCCCGCGTTCCATGGCTGTTGAAAGCCTGCATACTGTATACTACGGGCCTATTACACGATGGGCGAGTTCTGGGCTCTGGCGGTTGATTATATGGAGCCCATGGAACTACACAGGAGACAAGGATACCGTGTATACAAAGTGTTGCCATCGATCGGAAGCTGATCGGTTCACGTGGTTTCGCCAGCAAAATATCCCACACGATCGCAGATTAAGGGGGGCTCACTACCAAAATGCTCGGGCCAGATCGTGGCATGATGGACAGTGTCAACTCCCTGCGCCCTGGAACGATGTTGAGAGCGAAAGCTGCTGAGACTCTGATACTCATGGGTTTCACACGGCGGGAAATCGAAGGGCAGGGAGAGGGGCTTCGTCTCAGGGAACCTCTCCAAGCAGCTACGCAGGCAATGACCGAATGGCTCGACGTGCATGAGAACGCAGACATTGTGACCACTGCCCCCCAACATCAGAAAGCAATGAACAGTTGCAGGAAGGTTTTCTTGTATTCGGCTGAAACAGAGATCGCCTTTGCACCGCAGCGCCACCTCTTCGCCCACGGGACTTGCAGGACTGACTGCGCGAATAAACACCTGAGTTACATGCCCCTCGCCACCTTGTTTTCACATTTTCGTGTAAATGTCGCACAGAAATGCGGTGTATCCAGGGGCTTTGTAATGGAAGTTCTGCGCCCCCGCCGCCTCCCCCACCCACTCCCCGCTTGAAGCGATTCAGCGGTGTGCGCCCGTCGCAATCAGTCTTGCGCGTCGTGCTGCCAGGAGCAAGTGGATGGGGAACATCAAATTGTATTCGGTATTCTTGGACGAATCCTTGAACCTGGTTCTCAGAAACGGTGCCCATGGCCCGCAGACTGACGTTCGAAGAGGCGATATTTGAATGTGCCCAGATCCAGGCAGTTTTGAACCCCGAGAGCAACTTTTTTGGATCGGTAGAGTTCTCCAACCGCCGGGCGACGGACCCATGGAACCAGCGGGGCTGAACAACGGCGCCCCCGCGAAGATCGCGGCGCCGCGCCGCAAGGATCGCCGTTTTAGTTTGGAGCATGAGGAGGGGGGGGCGTGCCACGTGTGATATGATTGGGGGGGGGGGCCGCTTGGACTGGCAATGCTCATATCAGACTTCACGCAGACATGGGAGAGCGACGCGATGGAGAGACATACAGACGAGAGAAGCGGAAGCTTGGGAGTGGTTGGAAGCAGCGAACACCATGTAATCACGTGCGCTTGTCGTGACCATGCGAGCCCGCACATTGCGAACGACGCCACCGTATAATCGATGTCGTTGTCGCGTTCCTCCTCATCATCCCCAGTCTGCCCTTTCTCTGCTCCCATCCTTCCTCCTCGTCCTTCTGGCTGCGTCACCGCTCACCCCGCTCCTATAAGTGTCTCGTCTGATACATGGTGCTCGCGCTGGCGTCGGCCACGCCTCGCCTCCTGCCGCCCTCAACCATGCCCCCCCCCCCCCCCCTCGTCTCGTCGCCCGCGCCCCTTCCAACCCGCTGCTTCCACAATATCCTTCAACGAATGCGCGCATTACCTTCCGCGCCGCGGCCCCCCTCCCAGGACGCGAACATCCGCGGCGGCGCCTTCCAGCTGAACGGCGCGAGCTCCGCCTGGCTCGTGGAGCAGTGCCAGCAGCAGGCGCGCCGCTCCCGCGTGACATCGCCATCGAAGTTGCACTCGCGTTGAATCCGAAAATTATTGCGCCGACCCGAAAGTTTCCCCATTTCGCCACCGTGCTCGCCGGGGCCATCTGGGATGGCGCGCGCAGGATAAGACTCGTGGGGCCCGAGGGCGGATGGGGGCGATGTCGCGAGGGCAGAGTCGGCGCGCCTATGGGCAGCCCAGCACCCCGTTTGGCCGGAAGGGCCCAGTGCAATGCAAGGGCAGGGCCTAACCCCCGCCCGGGGTCGCGGGATCGGGTTCCCCTTCGCAATGAAAAATTTGAAATCCCAAACGGTGTACTGACCCGAAAGTGAGCAAACGGCATCGGACTTCCTCAAAAAAAGCTGTCGGGTTCGGTCATGCGACGACCCGAAAAGTTTATCGACCTATCTGAGAGTGGCCAAATCAATAGGACGCGCGCCCCCCAAAAAAATCGAGCCCACTTCAAACGACCCGAATATGTGCGAACCGCCTAGGACTTTTCGCAAAAACATCGATCTCGAGGTCTTCGGG
Source organism: Prorocentrum cordatum (assembly GCA_963575745.1). Taxonomy (NCBI): domain Eukaryota; class Dinophyceae; order Prorocentrales; family Prorocentraceae; genus Prorocentrum; species Prorocentrum cordatum. The sequence goes on along the minus strand of CAUYUJ010018172.1, from coordinate 125,185 downwards.
CCCACTCCAAAGAAACCGAACATGAGCAAACCGCCTAGAACATCCGATGGCAAACGGTTTCCCGGTGGTTCCGGGTCTCGTCCGAAGGAGCCGCCGATGGGCCGACCGTTCAGGACTTCCTGCGCAAGAAACGGTTTCCCGGGTGAGCCACTGTCAAGCGGGAGCGCCCCCTGCGCGGGATCGGGGCATCTTTTCATCGCCTCCTCCCTTCCCCCCACCTTTCTGTCATCCCCTTTTCCTTTTTTTTTTCGTTGTCCCCACCCCCCCTCCTTTTCTCCCCATCCCACCTCCTTCCTTCCCCAGACCCCCCCCCCCGTCCTCTCCGTCGTTGCCAGCGCAGTCTGGGCTTGTAAAAACTAGTCGGCTTCGAGCCGGCTCGGAACGCATCGGCAACAGCAGGCCTAACGCATATCGGCTTCTGGCCGACGTGCTGCAATCCTGCAAAAATGCGCGCGCTGTTCTGCTTGGCTTCAGCAGAAACCTGGCGGCCACCGAGCTCGCGAAGCTACAGTTTGGAATGGTACTGCTTGGGGGCGCGTCAAACGCGGATCAAACGTGCGCAGCAATAACGCATGCAGAACGACGGAACAACTCAATTACGCTCGATGTTAAGATTAATATGAGAGCGAATATTTTGACAAGGGACAATGCGGCGGATCAGAACATCTTGTCGTTGCATCCAGGCCCCGGTTTAAGGTGGCGCTAGTTGCGTCGACCTCGGCATAGACCGCGCCGCTCCGCTCGGGCAGCCGGGGCGGGGGCAACGGCGATTTCATCGTCGCATCCTGGTCGGAAGCGACAACGCAGAAACAAAGGGAAGCCAGAGAGGGAACATTGACATTACTTAGTGGATATTCTGGGGCGCATATTCTCGACGCCATGTTGTTATCTCAAGATGCAAGAAGAAGGCGCTTGCGACCTCGACATTGCAGATCCCGCCCCAGAGAAGGACCCTGATTACGGTGCGAACAACGACGGCTTTTTTTGCTGGAAAGATTCAACACAGCCAAACACGACGATGTTTTCAAGGGGAACTCGATGCGCCGAAGGACGTCGCGGCAGATGGCAACGAGAAGGTGGCGCGCGTCATAGTAAGAGACGAAAAGAAATTCAAGAAAACCTATAAGAGAAAAACGAGACATGCTGTTGACAACGACGATCGTCGCTGTCAGCATGTCAGAAAAGCTGCTACTATAACAGAGAAGACAACAAGAATCGGGGGTCTTTGGGTCACAATGGATATGAGGGAAAAGGACAAATTGATAATCCCTTAATGCAGTTCTACACCTGGGTAGAAGAACGCATTGCGAATGCGCGGAGTATAGAAGAGAAGCGCTGTGACAGTTGAAGGAATCGAAGATCGCCGTGCGAGATTACTGTGAAGAGTGCAAGTGCACGTATCACGACTGGAAATGAACCGCGTCTTCCGGCGGCTGCTACCTCGACGGTTTCCATTGGAGACGAAATTAGCGCGACGCAGTTTGCGACCCCTAGAAAAAACACTTACAATTCCCAAGCAGCCGGGCAGTTTTAGTCCAAGTTGAACAAACTGCGTTTTCTGTTTGCAATGCGGAGATCCTGCTACCGATTTCTCCTTCGCCAATATTGCGTTTGGCGCAATCGTTTTTGTCGGTGTGACAAACGCGAGAAGGATTGCAATCCGGCGATTTGCAAAACAAATGCGGAAAGGCAAATGTGGAGATCAGCTAATACCTTTGGCCAATATGAGGACTGCGCGTTCTCGCGAGAAGACGCGTCGTTCTCGCAGTCGGCGTTGATTGCCCAGGAAGACTGTTCCTCTTCGCGATGATCCTGGCGCAACATATCGACTCCCCAGTGCTCAAGTTACGTCGGGGCCAAAAGCAGACCTGCGCGTCATCGTTTTCAATATTTCATTATCCACTGAATCCTATCCAAATGATCGCCAGTGCCATTTTTCACCATATTGATGTATTGCTATAGTTAGTTGTATGTTATTGCTGATCGCGCTGAATTTGTGGAAGATGGAGGAGGAGACGGAAAGAAGGACGACGGCGGCGGCGGCGACGGCTACGCGTCATCCGTAGCATTTGCGGTGCATTATAGCCTTCTGAGACTCCTCGTGGAGGAGTTGCGCCGCGTCGTCGGCGCAGCGGGAGCAGCGCCAGACGCCGTCAGTAAATCTACAGATTGGGCTTCTTTTGGCGACGCTTTATGGAAAGATTTGAAAACCAGGCGCCATTTGAAGGTTGCGAGGCAAATGCGCGAAGCGAAGAAACAAGGATGGAGGGGGGGGGGGCTTGCGATTCCTATAAACCGATTTCCCGAGGCAGCGCTGAATCTAGAATCTGGCCCCTCTGCCAGGCAACGAGGTCAATCGCATTCTCCGGGTGGCGCATATTATCAACAACAGGTTGTGCACGTCCCTGTGCCGCGCTAGGGCCGGCAGTGTCGGCGCCCTGGGCACTGCCATGGATGTGGGCAAAATGCGCGCGGTACTTCATGGGTTGGCGGACAACGAGAGACTGCGATGGATAGTTCATCGTCGCCCTCGTCGTCGAGTGGCAGCCAGGTCCAGGATGGCATATCGCCTGGGGATTTTGCGGCAGAACCGAATAAGCAACCCTTAGGCAAGAAGATCAGTGAAGCAGCAAAAATAACGGCGGATCTTGATGCCAAAAAACAGCACAGCCAAAATCTGCTGCGCGAACTCGTAGGATCCGTCGGTGGGTTGATGGCTCAGATGATGATGGGCGCAGCGTCGAGGAGCATCCAGATGCTAAAATCCCGCCCCCTCAACCGAAAGGCGGTCTTGGACTGCAGCGGCATGCGGTCGCAGACATCATATTGCACTTGTAGGAGTAACGTAGTGCGCTCGAGTAATGATAAAGACTGGAAGCAGTTATCAGTTCGATTGCGAATCGAGGAAATCCTTCTTCATGCGTCAAATGCTATTAGCTACCTGGCACGCGCAGTCGACGGCGGATTGCTCACTGCCGCAGCAAACAGGAAACCACGTGCCAACGTTGCAGATCGCGCCAATTTCATTGGTTTATTAGCGAAGCATATTTGGGAAGACGGCCATCGAACAGATGTGCAAACCCACGCGTGGGCCGGATTGACAACGCCAATTATGTGCTGAGGGCTTTTACTGTTGACGGCCGACTGGTGGCGCTCTTTCTAAGCTATTCAGACATGAGTTCAAGAGTTCTGAAATCCTTGGTTCGAACGGTCTTTTCGGACGCATCGATATTTCATCTTACAGGAACAGGCGATGCTCGATGGCACGTGCTTCTCGTGCAGATGCAAGCTTGGTCGAAGACCTCTGGCATGCAAACAGATGGAACGGGCATCGGGCCGCACTTGACACTATATTTGGCACGGTGGACAGCGCGGTAGCATCGATGGTTTTCAACATTGAAGATGCATATGGTTTTGCCGAAAATATTTTGATTGTGTTTCTAACGCCAGATGGCCACGCCTTGGAGGAATTAGAAATGATGTGAATGTATGTTGCTTTTCCCAGGATGGCTGGTGGCCATCGCTCTCAGGATCTCTGCTCGACATGGTGCGTTGTTATTTGCAAAGAGTCACATGTCTAAGTCTTCTCGCGAGGTGGCCGATGGCCGCCACGCCCAAGATGCATGGGCATTGCCAAGAAAAGGATGCACCAGGAGACCCCAGGAGGCACCAGGAGACCCCGGGAAGTCTTCTCTGGAGGCCCTTAGATAATCGAGGGGCCCAGGGGGGGCCCAAGAGACCCCAGGAGGCGCCGTGAGTCCCAAGGAGCCTCCTCCTCCTCCTCCTCCTCCTCCTCTTCCTCCACCTCCCCCTCTTCTCCCTCCTCCTCCGTCTCCTCCCCCCCATCCCCCCTTCCTCGGCTTCCGGGATAAATCGATGGTTCTCATCGTAAATGCTGCGAAACTGCTTTCTCTCAGATAATTTTAAAATGTGTTTGATTGCTCGATGGAGTCATTACATATATATATATATATATATATATATATACCCGCGGCAACGCCGAGCGCTGCCGCGACGGGAGATATTTTGCTCGATATCTTGCGCGCAGGAAAGCGCGATGGGGGAAATTGTGCACACGGGCGCCGCTTTGTACAGAATTTCCCCCCTCCCCCTTTTCCCATGCAGCTGTCGAGATTTTGCGCTGCTCCTCCTCTCTCCTGTCCTCCTCCTTAATCGCATTGGCTCAAGTGATAAGGGTCCCCTGTCGGCGACGACTGCGTGGTGGGGTGCCCGGCCGCCGCCCTTCATCTCTTCTGGGCCGTCGCCCGCGACGTCGCGGGGCTGGGGCAGCGGTGCCCCGACGTCTCGTGCAGCTGCCCAGAGCAGCAGTGCCCGACCTGTCTGGGGGTCTCCTGCCCGGGCTCCAGCGCCCGCCACCGGTTGGTGGGCGAGCTAGCGGCGGCTGCTCGGGGCAGACGCCGGCGGCGGAGTGCCCGGCGCAGGCGGCCTGCGCAGGGAGCCCGGACGCGGGCTGCAGCTTCCCGCGGCTGCTCATCGTGATCTTCTGCTGCCTAGCGCCCGGCCGCGACATCGGAGGTTGTCTCCTTGGGCGGCTTGCTGGTCAGCGCGTGCGGCGAGCCCCTGCACTTCCAGAGGCCGAGCCTCTCCAGGACACGAGGTCCTTGGCGCGCGCACCTCCGGCCCTTCGCTTGAGGAATGGCACAGCGTAGAGCGATGGATATAATTGAGAAGCAAGTTCTCATCGATTACTTCAAGGACGAGAACGGGCTGTTCTGGCGCGCCCACAAGGCCTTCGAGCTCGCCGAGGTCGCGGGCTTCGACCTGGCAGAGGTCAGGCCTGCCGGTGGACCGGCTGCCGCGGTGGAGGACGCCCAGTGGCGCGTCGCGGATATATCGGCCCGCGTGCAAGGCGCGCGGGGGGGTCGCCCCCCTGGGAGCCCTACGCGACCAGGAGGGCTGCGCGCTCGGGGAGAAGATCGGCTGGGTGACGATCGACGAGGAGTGCGTCTTGATCCAGCAGGTCGTCGACGAGATGTTGGAGGCCTGGCTCTCGGCAAAGAGGAGCGGGCCAGGTCGCGATCCTCGACTGCCCGGGGGCGTCCGAGACCATCGGGGCTCGAGGTTTCTCGACCCCGACGAAGCGACCAAGAGGCAGAGGAAGCAGAAGATGCCGTACAAGCCCTTCGAGGGCCCGCTGGCGGCCGACGAGTACATGATCAACGCGTTGCGAGTCGGCTTCAATTTTGCGACGCACAACCTCGACTGGGAGGCCAAGAGCGGCGTTTCTCCGAAGTCGGGTCTTGCTCGGGGGCATCGGCACCTGTGCAGCGCACTCTTCGTGGTGCAGTCGGTGGGCCAGTACGACCTGGCGAACAGCCTCTCCAGCGACATGCACATCCGCAGGCTGGTGCAGATCGCGGCGGCGGTTCGGCGCAATCCGAGGTCGCCGGACCTCGAGGGGCTCGACGTCGCCATGTCGCACCCGATCGGCACAGGCGGCGAGGCGACGACAATGAACTTCACGAAGTGGGTGGCGGAGCGACAGAAGGACGAGGGATTTCTCCTCAAGCAGCAGCGGCTACGGCGGGAGGAGAGGGCGGCAGACGGGAAGCGCCAGGCAGACAAGAAAGGCCCCCCCGGCGCAGGGCAGAAGTGGCCCCTGTCACTGGTGGCGCCGCCGCGTCTAGCGCTGGATCCCCAGGCGCTAGGCTCTGCGCGGCGGCGCGGCCATGCAAGGGGGGCAGAAGGGTATCCGACGGCATGGGGAGCCCTTCCCAGTTTTGGCACCGGAACATGTTCGGCCTGAACTACGTGGACTGCCCCGCTACTTTCCGCAAAGACTCAGGAGGCGGGCAAGCCGCGAGCGGCGGATCCACTCGGCGCTCGGGGCCCTCAACGCCCTGGACGCCGGGCCGTCGCGCCCCTTCCGCTCAAATGGGCAGGGGCGAAATGCGACAGGAGAGCGCCCCCTCGGACCGAGCAGCCAGTCGGTCTTCGGGCGGGTGGCGCGACGAGTTGGGGCAGCTGGGCGCCGCCCAGCCGAACTCGGCGAGCAAGGGGCCCTCAAGGAGCTCCTGCGCGCCAAGGACCTGTGCGGCCTCGAGCCTAGCCACTTGGGATCGTAAGCTTATGAGCGGGTCAAGATTCTCGAGTGCGGCATCAATGCGCGGGGCGTCCTGGACCTGGCGCCACCCCTCCAACGCGAGGTGCTGGCGGACCCCGAGAAGCACATCCTCCGCGATGGAGCTGACCTGGAGCGCGCGAACCAGCAGGAGATGCCGTTCACGCCCTACTGGGACCCGAAGCTGCGCTTCTCCAGGAAGGAGCGCCACCGCCTGCTCTCGCGACTTCGAGAGCTCGGGCTGCGCGGCTTCGGACGCTCCATCAGAGCGGGGATGGGGATCTTCTCCGTCTCGAAGAAGGACGGGGCTCTTCGACTCATCGTCGACGCGAGGGGAGCCAACCCGATGTGCCGCCGACCGCCCCACACGTGGTTGGGCACCGTCGCGGCGCTAGGCCCCCTCGACCTCTCGGACAGCTCGGTCGGCCCCAACGAGCCGCTCGACGTTCACGCGGCCTCGGTCGACCTCTACAACGGCTTCTACCAGTTTCGCAACCGCAAGCTGGGCTCGCTGTTCGGGGTCGACTTCGCCGATCGGGCCGACGTCTGGGGGGTCACCGAGATCTTCGATGAGGAGAAGGACTGCTTCGTCACAGTGTCCCCCGACGAGATGCTGTTCCCGGTCTTCGAGGGGCCCCCGATGGGGCGGTCGTGGGCGCTCCACTTCTGCCACGCCATCACGTCCGACGCTGGCAGCTCGGCGACCAGCCCCTTGCAGGACCGCCGCGTCCCCGAGGCGCCGCGGGCCGGGCTGGCCTACAGGCTGCCGTACGTCGACAACGCCAACGTCATCGGGCTCAGCCGGGCTGCCACTCAGCGGGCGTTGGACGCCGTCAAGAGCGACTTCGACTGCATCGGGCTCCACTACCACGAGGAGAGCGCACCCGCCAAGTCGCTCGAGCTCCTGGGTGTCGAGGTGGACGGCCGTCGTCGTACTCTTCGGCTTAAGCCTCGCCGCATCTGGAGGCTTCACCTTGCTCTTCGTGCCGTCCTTCGCCGGGGCCAATGCAGCGGGCTCGTGCTGCAGGTGCTTGTGGGACACATCGCGCACCACTGCCAGCTGCTGCGCTTCGGGCTCTCGACGCTCGACAAGGTGTGGTCCTTCATGGCGGAGCTCGGGGGCAGGGGGGCCCCTCTTTGGGCGCCCGTCCGTTGGGGGCTGGAAGTGTCGTCCTGGCTCCTCTTCCTGGCCGAAGCCCGCCTGGGGGCCGAGCCGGCCCGCGTCGCCTTCTGCGGTGACTCGTCTGCCGTCGTCTACGCGCTGCACGTCGCGACCGTCTCCGGGCCGGAGCTCCGGGCCGTGGCGCGCTACCGAGAGCGATGGCGCTTCGACGCGGTCGAGCGGAGCGACGACGTCTGGGGGGCCGTGGATGGCTGGGCCGCTAGTGGCGGGCCTCGGCCGACCCTGGCGGCTCCTTGGGCCGCGGGCCCCCGCGACCTGGGCGGCGGGCCTGCTGTCCGCTGCCGGCCGTGGCGCGACATCGAGCCGATCGAGCGCGCGGCCGAGGAAGTGGGCATCCCGCCGCTGCCCGACGAGCTGCTGGCGAAGGGCCGCTGGGCCATGGTCATCAAGGGCTCCTGGAAGCACGAGGGTGTCATCCACGAGAAGGAGGGCCGCGTGCTGCTCATGGGCCTGGTCCGGGCCTCGAGGTGCTCGTCGTTCCATGGGCGTCGGATCCTCTCGATCGGGGACAACCTGTCCAGCATCTGCAGCTTCGAGAAGGGTCGCTCGGCCAGCTTCGCCCTGCGGAGACTCTGTCAGCGAGCTGGCGCTGTCTCCATCGGCTGCGAGCTCGACTGGTCGCTCCGCTACGCCGAGAGCAAGCGGAGCCCGACCGACTTCGACTCGAGGGCGGCCGATCGCGGCGAGCTCGCCCGCGGCGCCGCTGTCACCGGCCGTCGAGGACGAGCCGTGCTGCAGCGCTGCGCGGAGGTCTCCGAGCCCGCGCCGCCTCCGGAGGCCCCCGCCGCCCGGGCGCCGACACGGGTCCGCCGACCGCCGCCTTCGCGGCCCGGCCTTGGGCGGATGGGGCCGAGGCGCACGCCGGGAGCGGAGCCGACTCCCGCGGGGTCCGGCGCCCGCCTGAGCGGCGGTCGGACCTCGGGCGCATGGGGCCTCGCACGCATTTCGCCGCCCCGTCCGCCCAGAGCGCGGCACGGCCTCGCCGCCGCGCGAGACGGCGAGGGCCTCGCTCACGGACTGCTCGGGACAACGAGAAAAATTACGTCCATCCTGTCGAGACTTCGCCACGTGCCCAGTTCGTTTGGGAGATCTTCGCCAGCTTCGCCGTCTTCTCCGCCGCGTGCCTGGAGGCGGGCCTCAGCGTCGGGTGCCCATCGAGATCTCCAGAGGGCCCCACATGGACGTCTCGACAAGCGGATGCTCGTGTGGTACTTGCACCTGGGGACCCCTTGCGCTACCTGGTCGAGGGCCCGCGCGACGGGCTCGGGTTCGGCTGCCCCCGGTGGCCTTCAGCTGACAAGGTTCTCGTTGGACCTCATCAAACTCTGTAAACGGTACGGCGTCCTCTACTCACTCGAGAATCCGCGCTCATCAAAGCTATTCACTTGGGAGCCCCTTAGGAGAGAGCTGCAGATTCAGAACGCGATCTTCGTCCGATACGATAACTGCGCATACGGAGCGAGATATCTCAAACCGACCCTCTTCGCCACGAACATGGAAGCCCTGCGAGGGCTGCATCGACTGTGTCGTGGAAACCATTAATTAGCATGAGATTCTCGAAGGGAAAGTACTTCTCCCCCCGGGACCCGAGCAGCCCCAGGGACGCTGGGCCTGGAAGACCACTCTGGCCGGCCGCTATCCTCCTCGACCGCGCCGTTCCCGGGCAGCTATTCTGGCCCGGGCGGCGCCCGTCACGGCCCGAGGGGCCGATGCCACTTCTCTGGAGAGATGGGCGGCTGACCTGGCGCGAGCCGCCGGCTGCCTCGCCCCAGACAGCGCCTACCGGCCCGTCTGCCCAAGGTGCTGCGAGTGCCCGTGGAAGGACGCCGTCAAGCACTGGGGCCAGAAGTTGGTCTGGGTCGGCCCCTGGCGGGCGGCAGACCGATCGAGATCGGCGACGCGCTGCTAAGGCCGCCAGCCGGCGAGCTGCCGCTGGACACGACCCAGGCGAGAGGTTCCTGGAGCGGAAGACCGTAGGAAAGGGGGCGCTCTTGAACTACGAGTCGAGCTCAGCGGATTTCGCCAGGTGGGCCAGCGAGCAGATCCCACCTCGGCCCTTGGCGCCGTTGCCGCAGCTGGACACCAGCCTCTCCGCGTACTTCGATTTTCTCGTCTTCGACGGCTGCGAGCTTTGGGCCGGTCGGCGCGCCCTCTTCGGGCGCGCCCACCTGCGCGGCATCGTGGCGCCCTCCCGTAGCCTGCCACACGCCGTGAAGGCGCTGGCGGGCTGGGCCAAGGCTAGCCCGGAGCTCTGCCGCGACCCGTGCCCCCAGGAGGTCTTCGGCGCCATCGCCAACCACGGGCTCGAGCACAACGCCACCGAGACCCAAGCCACCCAATCTTGAAAACAAACCATGAGCGAGGAACCAAAACCAGGAGCGATTGGTTTTGAAACGCGAGCGAAAAAAACCAAGAGAGTCATCTTGGTTGATAAAAAGCGTTCTTGCTTTTCGGCGTCGGTTGCCCTAGAACCGCTACTGGTTCTCGGGGCTGGCGCTCATGGTTTTCAGAAGCGACGCGCTTGGTTTTTCGGATAGACGCGCTTGGTTTTGAAGGCCGACGCGCCTGGCTTCAGGGTCGGGCGCCGCGCAAGTTTTGGCGAGCGCACGCGGCCTTCGCCGTTCCAACGAGCGCTCGCCGAATTCAGCGACACGGGGGCGCATGCACCTTGATAGTGGAGCTTCGAGCAAAAGGAGGCGCTGCAGCATCAATGATGCACGTTTTGCCGTAAAAGATGCGACGACAGCCGTTCCTCATTCCCGAGAATTAGGAACACCCGTTTTCAGACCCCCAGAATTAGGAACACCAGGGGTGCTTAAGTCAGGAGGCGCGCCGATGTCGCAGCGGCGAGCCCAGCAAGGCTCGCGTGCCAATGCCACCAGCCGAAAAGCCACTTAATATAACTTTGTCGCAGCGCGGCAGCTTGTCCGTGGCGCAGACTAACTTTACAATAGTACAATGCATGCATATGTAGGCTTTTGCTCCATCATGGCACTGAGGCGATCTTCGAACGTGTCGAGATAGGGGCTGCGGCGTGCGGGGAGAGCGTTCGCGCCCGCCCCTCCCCGCACCTTGGTTCGCTGCCGCGCTTTGCGCCTCTGCCGCGCCTCTACGCGTACGCGCGCGCGCGTGCGCACACATGATGCATCCTGTATAGGTTCTAGACAATCGGAGGCCATGTTAAGTTGAAAACTCAATGGTCAAAACCCAATGTAAAAACTCATTCTCTGTGCCCAAGAGGCGGCCATATAAACGTGGAATATAGAAAACCAGCGCAATAGGCGAGGCGCGCGCGCGCTGGTGACTTGCGCGGGGTGTGGATCACCCGCGCGCGCGCGCGTTTGCGCACGCGATGCATCCTGTACGGGCTTTTTGTACAATCGGAGGCCATGTTAAGTTGAAAACTCAATGGTCAAAACCCAATGTAAAATATCATTTTCTGGGCCCAAGAGGCGGCCCTATAAACGAGGAATATAGAAAATCAATGCAATATATATGTGTGTATATATATATATATAGATGCGAGGCGCGCGCGCGCTGTTGATCCGCGCGGGCGGTGGGTCACGCGCGCGCGCACGCGCACTTTTTTGATCTGCGGCCCGCAGGGAGAAGTCCAGAGGGCGGCATGGCCGAGGCTGGGGCACAGCGACAGATAATTGGCGCGAGAACGCGCGAAGTGCATCTGCAACAAATTAGGAAGAGGGGCGGCCACAATTGGGCAACCATCGCGCACAGGCCAGCGCGCACGCGCACGCGATGCATCCTGTAAGTGTTTTTTTTTGTACAATCGGAGGCCATGTTAAGTTGAAAACTCAATGGTCAAAACCCAATGTAAAAAAACATTCTTTGGGCCCAAGAGGCGGCCATAAAAACATTGTATCTAGAACACCAATGCAATATGCGAGGCGCGCGCGCGCGGGTGACCCACCCCCCGCGCGCGCGCACGCGCGCGCGATGCGTGTCGGGGTGAATGCATCCATACGAGTTGCAAGCTGGAGCGGCGGTAGCGGCGGTGCGTGGGGCAGAAACGTTCACGACCATAGTTCCCACGAGGGCTTGATGCGATGGCAATGATGCTCACGTTTTATCTTTCAGCGGGCAAGAGGGCTCGGTCTCTAGGCGGTGTCCAGGCCACTCAAGCCCCCTGCGTCTTCGCCAGGCAGAGGTAGCAAGCGAGGTCGCTGAGGCTGTACTTCTCCGTGGAGACAGTTTTGACGGAATCAACCATCGCCAAAGCCGTGTTGTAGTCCAGCCGCGCTCCCGAGTCTGCGATTACTGCGGAGTGGCTACGCGCGCGGCAGAAAGCGTCGGTTTCTGCTGCCAGACGGGAAAGCGCACCATCAACTTCGACACGTACTTTCGACGGCCGGACAACGCAATGCAGGAGATATTGCAGCGGCCTTCGGCCGGTGCCGCCGATCCGGGGCGCTCCGACTGATGTGATCCTTCTTCGCCCTCGTCCCTCCTCTCTTTTTCCCTCCCCTCCTCTCACTCAGCATTTATCCAGTGGCCGTCGGCCTATCCCGCCACCGTGCGTGGGTGGTGGGTCAGAGGCCTCATGGATGCTGGTTGGGATCTGGTGGTTGGCTGGGACTTCTGGAGGCCTCTTGGGCGCCTCTTGGGGTTTCTTGGGGGCCTCTTGGGGCCACTAGAGGGCCACTAGAGGGCCTCTTGGGGGTCTCTTGGGAGCCTCTTGGGGCTTCTTGGGGGCTTCTTCTGCGCCCCTTGGGGCCTCTTGGAGGCTTCCTCGGAACCTCTTGGTGCGGGAGGGGTGGCACTCGAGTTCGGAACCCCCTCGGAGGCCACGATGATTGTGAGGGGTGTCAAAAAACGCATCCGCCGGAAACTCGCACCCCCCCCCCGCCCCCACCACCACCCCTTCCCCGGCAGAGCCACCCCGGCAACCCCCCCAGAGGCTGAGGCTCAGCCTCGAGGCTGTAGCTGAGACTCCTTGAAACTCACACGCCGGATCGGCGGATTTCGGAGACCCGCGTTCAGCGCTTCCTCGCGTGCCCACGACAACCTGTTCGCACTGACTGTCCGCGACGCACAGTCCAGCTCGTCAGAGCGGGAAACGCATTCCTCCCCCAACAAGCTTTTTTTCATGCAGATCCACGGCGCCATGTACCGGAAAACGTGGGCACTCGACGCGGAGAGCGCCGCGCGGCGCATCGTCGTCGACCCTCAGCCTCGCCCCCAGGCGGCGGCGCGGCCTCAGCTCGAACCCCGCATTGTCAAAAGGGCTGGAACGCATGATTCTGCCCAAAAGCCCGCGCGTGAAAGCGATCGCCAAACTCGCCATTCCACGTCGCGGTTTTTCGCGTCTCGATTTGGACGAGGGCGCGCGGGAAGTGGCTGCCATTTTGGGCGCCAGTTCGGGGGCACAGGCGCGCCCGCGATCGGTGTACTTCCGGGCAACCAAGGCTGGCCACTACGATTACTTACCGCCGTTGAGCGACATGTACGAACCACTATCGTACCCCTTTTGGTCCCCGCGCGGCGGTCGGGGCTGGGCGCCTGACTGAAACGCCTCCGCCCACGGCAAGATCACCCAAATGTGGCGGTACCGGCAGCAAGCTTCACGCTTCTCCCACGTGCACATGAGCGGGCGCCTTTTCAACGAATGGGCCATCAACATGCACTGCCGCATGGGGGGCGAGCGCGTGCAACGCGTCAAGGCCTTACAAAGCACGCCCGTCGCACAACGCCAACGCCTTTGCGAAGTACTGCGCAATGATCCCTGGCAGCCGCGCTCCGCTGACCGAGCGGCTCAAAAGCGCGACTTGCCCTCCACCGCCCAAGGATCTCCTCGCCATCTCCGCCGCTTGCGGGTCGACGCCCTGGAAACAGCGCGCCGACTGGGACCGCCCATTTGGTTCATCGCGCTCACCGCGTGCACCCAGTGGCTTGAGATTCAGCAGGAACTCTTAGAAGGCCAAACGCACGCTGACCGACCCGACGTCGCCACGTGGGTCTTCCACGCGAAGCCCCTGATCATGATGTCTTTCCTCCGGACAGAGTTCTGCGGCACGTCCGAGCGCATTATGCGCGTGATCGAATATCAGAAGCGCGGACTACCTCATGCTCGCGTCGCCATCGGCTGCAGCGACCCACCGACCACCGCGGAAAAAGTTGACGCATACATATCCTGCGAGCTTCCTGAGCCGCCTGGCGTGATTCGTGACCTCGCCCACCGCCACATGGTCCACGCATGCAGCCGCGGGTGCCGCCCCGCAGACCCCGCGGACCCTGGCGACAAAGGGTGCCCGTGGCAGTCCGAAACGAGACGGAATTCGACGGCGGCTGTTTGGCGGCCATCTTGGGTGTTCGGGGCCGATCGGACCGCGACTGGACCGATGGATCGGCGACTCGGAGCCGTCTTGGACCATCCTGGAGGCCTGTGGGGCCACCTAGGGGAGTGCCTTAAGGCGCCCGAGAGCCGCGCCGAGGAGGAAACCAATCTCTGCGTTGGGTGTCCCAGGGCCGCTCCGGGGCACATCTCGGCCCGGGGCCCCCAGGGGCCGCTCCGCGCGCGCGAACCCGAATATTGTTTGCAAGGTACTGGGCGCCTCTGGCCCGTTGGACCGGCGAATTCCGACCTCGCCTTCCGAGGCTCGATTGGAGCCTTAGCGGCATCGACCCGGCAACGCGATTGCGGCGGCGCTCGCGATGGCAGCGGTCTCCCACTTTCATTCTCCCTTTCGTATGTCGTCGCCTTCGTCGTCGTCGTCGTCGTCGTCGTCGTCGTCCTCGTCGCCCCTGTCTCGACCAGCCTGCGGGCTCGGTCGGCCCGCTGGTTCAGCTCGGCTCGGCTCGGGTTGGCGGCGAGGGGGCGGGAAATGAAGGATGAGGGAAGGAAAGGGTGGGGAATGGAAGACGCTGTCAGATCGACAACCACGAAAACGGCAACAAGGCGTTATCGTTTTTATTTAACAGCGAAGACTGATAGGTTTCTAGTGGTGTCAAAAGAGAGCATCTGATGACTCAGAAGGGAGGTCTGGGCGGCATCCGGACAGCGAGGGCCGGGCTCAGGGCCGGGATCGTTTTAAGCAAACAGTCGCACACTTCGTGCTCTTCAACCTCCCAGAACTCCACTCCCGGGCCTCATTTTGAATGCCCGGAGCCAACTGTAGGCCACTTCGTGCTCTTCGACTTCCCAGAACTCCATTCCCGGGCCACATTTTGGATGCATGGAGCCAACTGTAGGTCACTTCGTGGTCTTCGAATTCCCAAAACTCCATTCCCGGGCCACATTTTGGATGCCCGGAACCAACTGTAGGCCACTTCGTGGTCTTCGAATTCCCAGAACTCCATTCCCGGGCCACATTTTGAATGCCCGGACCCAACTGTAGGCCACTTCGTGCTCTGCGACTTCCCAGAACTTCATTCCTGGGTACGATTTTGAACGTGGTCTCGAGCTCCCAGAACTTCATTCCTGGGCATGATTTTGAATGCCCGGAGCGAACTGTAAGCCACTTCGTGGTCTTCGAGTTCCCAGAACTTCATTCCTGGGCATGATTTTGAATGCCCGGAGCCAACTGCAGGCCACTTCGTGTTCTTCGAGTCCCCACAATTCCATTCCTGAGGCAGGCACATTGAGGCTTGAGGCCGAGGCTGCTGAGGCAGGCTGAGGCTGAGGCTGAGGCTGAGGCCTGAGGCAGGCTGAGGCTGAGGCTGAGGCTGAGGCAGGCTGCTGAGGCTGAGGCCGAGGCTGAAGGCAGACTGAGGCTGAGGCTGAAGCAGGCTGAGGCTGAGGCAGGCTGAGGCTGAGGCTGAGGCTGAGGCAGGCTGATGCTGAGGCAGGCTGAGGCTGAGGCTGAGGCTGAGGCTGAGGCTGAGGCTGAGGCTGAGGCGAGGCTGCAGGCTGAGGCTGAGGCTGAGGCTGAGAGGCTGAGGCTGAGGCAGCAGGCTGAGGCTGAGGCAGGCTGAGGCTGAGGCTGAGGCTGAGGCAGGCTGAGGCTGAGGCAGAGGCTGAGGCTGCAGGCTGAGGCGAGGCTGAAGGCTGAGGCTGAGGCTGAAGCAGGCTGAGGCTGAGGTGAGGCTGAGGCAGGCTGGCTGAGGCTGAGGCTGAGGCTGAGGCTGATGCAGGCTGAGGCTGCAGGCTGAGGCTGAGGTTGAGGCTGATGCTGAGGCAGGCTGGCTGAGGCTCAGGCTGAGGCTGAGGCAGGCTGAGGCTGGCTGATGAGGCTGAGGCAGGCCGAGGCTGAAGGCAGGCTGAGGCTGAGGCTGAAGCAGGCTGAGGCTGAGGCTGAGGCTGAGGCAGGCTGAGGCTGAGGCTGAGGCAGGCTGAGGCTGCGGCAGGCTGAGGCTGAGGCTGTGACTGCGACTGCCGCTGCCACTGCGACTGCCATCGCGAATGCGACTGCGACTGCGAGAACAGCAGAATTCTACAACTGGATTATCATCTGAATCTAACGGGGAATGCGTCCATATATGCTCCTACACATCGCTGTTAGGTTGCTTTGCCGGGATAATATTTAACTATGTACATATCTTTCATCCCGCCTGCTTGCTCAACTTGAAGGATCATGGTAGTCTGGCCACTTTCGCTTGAGACCTTCGCACCTTTGAGTTGCGAGATGCCCCGGGCAGCTGGTCAGGCCGCTGCCGCCTGAGATGCGCATGTGCATGCGCGCGCATCGTTGCACAGACCATGTGCAAATACATGTACATACCCACACCTACGTATAGCTATATGTACATATGTTGTATGTTTCCCTAGGCGCGCGCGCATGCGCGCACGCACGCACCCCGCTAACGTGCGAAACTCTGAAGGACCAAGGTGCATGGCGCGCAGCGCCAATGCAGTCTTGAATCTTTTTCTCTCTCTCTCTCTCTCTCTCTCTCTCTCTCTCTCTCTCTCTCTCTCTCTCTCTCTCTCTCTTTCTCTCCCTATATATATATACACGCGCAAAAGCACGCGCTGCACTAACTGCGCCGGCACGGAAGAATAATAAGAAAACAACAGGTTGTGATTATTAAGTGTTTCGTGTAAAACTGCAAGAGCAGATCTAGAACGCCGATTTTACTGAGCAAGTATTGAATCTGTTCGGATCTATTTGAGAAAACGTAGCTTTTGCAGCATGCGCGATTAGAGCCACAGATTTTCTTTAGAAACACTGGCGGAGGAGGGGGAGGAAACGGACGAGGAGGACGGGGGGGAGGAGGGGAGGGGGAGAGGGGTGGGGGGTCAGATTGCGCATGAATGCATAGGGGGCGCGCCAGAAGAACCGCGGGGTTCTTTTTTTGGCGCGCTCGATGTTACCTAACAGCGAAGACTGATCGGTTTCTAGTGGCGTCAAAAGAGAGCATCTGATGACTCAGAAGGGAGGTCTGGGCGGCATCCGGACAGCGAGGGCCGGGCTCAGGGCCGGGCTCTTTTTAAACAAACAGTCATGCACTTCGTGCTCTTCGACTTCCCAGAACTCCATTCCCGGGCTACATTTTGAATGCCCGGAGCCAACTGTAGGCCACTTCGTGCTCTACGACTTCCCAGAACTCCATTCCCGGGCCACATTTTGGATGCCCGGGGCCAACTGTAGGCCATTTCGTGCTCTTCGATGTCCCAGAACTCCATTCCCGGGCCACATTTTGGATGCCCGGAGCCAACTGTAGGCCACTTCGTGTTCTTGGAATTCCCAGAACACCATTCCCGGGCTACATTTTGAATGCCCGGAGCCAACTGTAGGCCATTTCGTGTTTTTCCATTTCCCATAACTCCATTCCTGGGCAACATATTGAATGCCCGGAGCCAACTGTGCGCCACTTCGTGCTCTTCCAATTCCCAGACTTCCAAGACTCATCATCTTCATCATCATCATCGCCCCCGTAGCCTTCTTGGCTGCAGCCCTGCTTTCGAAGATTTCCTTTCAAAGGAACTGCGCAGCGCCTACTGCGCACCTTAATGCCAGGACATGCTGATAGTTCTCGGTCTGGCGGCGGTGCTCCTGACCCTGCTGCATTGAACAGCGGTGCTCCTCAGCCTGCGGCAGGGAACAGCGCTGCTCCTCAGCGTGCTGCGTTGAGCGGTCCTCTGCAAACGCTCGTCGAGCACGCGAAGCAGTTCGGCCGGATACCGAAGCGAAATAAAGGAACGTCCGAACAGGAACGGGCCGACAACAAGTTGGCCAAACGTTTCTCGGACCATCGCGACCGCATTCCCAAAGACATTTTGCATGAACTGCGGGCCCTGGGCTGTGCTGATCAGCAGACGGAGACCGAGGAGCTCGAGCGGAAGCAGAAGACCGAGGAGCTCATGCAGCAAAAGCGAGACAAGACCGAGGAGCTCATGCAGCAAGTGCGAGACCTCGGCCGCCACCCGAAGGAGTATGCCGGGCGTAGCCTCGCAGAGCGGCAGCTGGCAGAGAAAGTCCGGAAAGCACGGAAGGCCAACCAGTTCTCCCCGGAGCAGGGCGCCGAGCTCCAGGCCATCAAGCAAGCGGGGAGCGAAGCCACAACAAAGACTCGCATCGCGGAGGCGGAGGCCTTCCAAACCCAATGGAAGGGTTCGCTGAGGAGGCGCAGAACAGGATCGACCAGGACCTGCTCGCGCTCGAGAGTGGCATCCGGACCACGGCAGTCCTGCGGCGCCTTGCCGCCTACAAGGAGCTCTTGTCCAGCCTCTCTGCGCAACACGCGGAATTCGCGCAGCGGTGCGCGGAGCGGGCGCGCAAGGCGTCGGCCGCCCCCGCGGGGAAGAGCTGCTACGTTCCCGGCGGCGAGGTGGAGGGGGACCAGCTTCGAACGACAGATCACCCATATTTTCAAAACCAGGAGTTTTAAACCGAATACAGAATTTCAACAGTTTTTTTTTTTTTTTTTTTTGGTTTCCTTCCCCCCCCCCCCGTGGACAATTGAAACATATATAGGAACAACCTTCAACCTGCTATATGTTATACATGACATGACTGAAACCTGTATTGTTATCCCAATCACAAGTGCTATTACTACTACTCAAATTATAATTGCATCGAGTGAGCGTTACTACCATTACTACTACTACTACTACTACTACTACTACTACTACTACTACTACTACTACTACTACTACTACTATTACTACCGCTGCTTCTTGTACTACTACTACTACTACTACTGCTACTACTAATACTACTACTACTACTACTACTACTACTACTACTACTACTACTACTACTACTACTACTACCTACTACTACTACTACTACTACTATTACTACTACTACTAGTACTACGACGACTACTACTTACTATTAGTACTACTACTACTGCTACGACGACGACGACAACTACTACTACTGCTACTACTACTACGACTACTACTACTACTACTACTACGACGACTACTACTACTACTACTGCTACTACTACTACTACTACTACTACAACTGCTGCTGCTACTAATACTCATATCTCTACGGCGGCAGACTATTAGTAGTACCCTTAGCACAACCAGTCAAAAACCTGTTACTCATTCTCTCATTACTACTATGATCATTTCCACAACTACCACTACTACTACTACTACTACTACTACGACTACTACTAATATTGCTACGAATACTGCTACTACTACTACTACTACTACTACTACGACTTCTGCTGCTAGTACTACTACTACACTACTACTACTACTACTACTACTACTACTACTACTACTACTACTACTACTACGACTACTACTACTACTACTACTACTACTACTATTGCTACCATTCATACTACTTTCTGAAAGTGCTATTGCTACTGCTGCCACTGCTACTGACATTTCAATTTCTACTGCTAGCACTAGTATTGCGACAGCAAGTTCTGCTGCTGCGATTATTCCGACTACTTCTACTAATACTACTACTATTACTACTGCTATTACTAATACTACTTTTACTACAACTACTCCTACTATTACTACGACTACGTTTATCACGAGGACGATTTATATTTCCACGTTACGATGACTATTCGTACTCCTATTACTGCTACTACTACGACTACTACTACTACTACTACTACTTCTACTACTACTACTACTATTACTACGACTACTACTACTACTACTACTACTACTACTACTACTACTCTTGCGACTACTACCACTGACGCCACCACCGCCACTACCCCGACTACTACGACTACTACGACTACTACGACTACTACTACTACTACTACTACTACTACTACTGCGACTACTACTACTACTACTACTACTCTTGCAGCCACTACTTTTACTTCTACGATTACTACTGCTACTACTACTACCACTACTAGTACTACGACTACTACTGCTACTACTACTACTACTGCTACTACTACTACTACTACTACTACTACTACTGCTAGTAGTAGTAGTAGTAGTACTACTACTACTACTACAACTACAACTACTATTACTACTACTACTACTATTACTACCACTACTACTACTACTACTACTACTACTACTACCACTACTATTACTACTACTACTACTACTACTACTATTACGACTACTACTACTACTACTACTACTACTACTACTACTATTGTTCCTTCTGTTCCTCCTCCGCCTCCTCCTCCGCCTCCGCCTCCTCCTCCCCCTCCGCCTCCTCCTCCTTTTCCTCGTGTCCGTCCTCCTCCTTCTCCCTCTCCTCCTCCCGTTCCTCCTCTTCCGCCTCCGCCTCCTCCTCCTCCTCCCCCTTGTCCTACTTTCTCCGCCTCCTCCTCCTCCCCCTCCTCCTCCTCCACTTGTTCGTCCTCCTTGCTTCTCCTCCTTTTCCTCCGCCGCCTTCTCCGCTTGCTCATTATCCTCTTGTTCCTCCTCGTCCTTTTTCTCCTCCTCCTCCTCCTCCTCCTCATCATCCGTCTCCTCCTCGTGTTCCTCCTCCTCCCCCTCCTTCTGCTCCCTCTCCTCCTCTTCCTCCTCTTGCTTCCCCTCCTCCGTTTCCTCCTCCTCCTCCTCCCCCCTTCTCCTCCTCCTAGTCCTCTTCTTGTTCCTCCTCTTCCTCCTCCTCCTCCTCCCCCTCCTCCTCTTGTTCCTTCTCCTCTTGCTACACCTCCTCATCATCATCGCCATCATCATCATCATCATCAGCAGCATCACCATCAGCATCAGCATCAGCATCATCATGATCATCACCATCATCATCAGCATCAGCATCATCACCACCACCAGCATCAGCATCATCATCGCCAGCATCATCATTATCCTCTTGTCCCTCCTCACCATCCTCCTCCTCCGCCCTCTCCTCCTCCTTCTCCTCCTCCTCCTCCTCCCCCTCCTCTTCCTCCACGGGAAAGCAAGGCTGGCTGGCGGCAGAGGGTCGGAGGCACCC
>CAUYUJ010018172.1:70000-104534 GCA_963575745.1 Prorocentrum cordatum | reverse complement strand
GTGTGTGTGTGTGTGTGTGCGTGTGTGCGTGTGTGTGTGTGTGTGCGTGTGTGTGTGCGTGCGCGTGTGTGTGCTTTTCTTTTTGTCTCATCGGTGGCGCCAGCTTTCTGTGAGTATCACGTGCCTTTGATGCACGATATTACATGCGAATCTTTGTTGCCCGATCCATACCAATTGATTCGAATGACAGCCCATCCTTCGTTGCCAAAGCAGCCGTATACCTGTCGCGTGCCTATCGGCTCAACAACTCCGCTCACGCCTGGGGTCTAGGGGTCGGGGTCTCGGATGTTCGCGTGGTCTTGTGGCCCCAGGGGCGCCCAAGGCCCCCCAGGGCCTAGGGGTTCAGTCTTGGGGTTCGGGTGCTCCAAGGGCTCCAAGGGTTCCAGAGGCCCCGAGTGTTCCAGGGGCTCCAGGGGCTCAGGGGCGCTCAGTGTTTCCCAGGGCTTCGGGGTTCAGTCTCGGGGTTCGGGTGCTCCAGGGGCTCCAAGGGTTCCAGAGGCTCCGAGTGTTCCAGGGGCTCCAGGGGCTCAGGTGCGCCCAGGGCCTCCCAGGGCTTAGGGGTTCAGTCTAAGGGTCGGGGGATGCAGGGGCCCCCAAGCATTTCACAGGCTCCACGTGTTCCAGGGACTGCAGGAGCTCGAAGGCGTCGGTGTGCCCAAGGCCCCCTACGGCCTACGGGGTTCAGCTTAGGGGTCAGGCTCTTGGGGTTCCAAGGGTTCCAGTGGCCCCACGTGTTCTGGGGGTCAGCAGCGGTTCGGGCCTAGGGGTTCAGCCTTTGGGCTCGGGTACTCCAGGGGCCCCAGTGCGCATGAGACTTTCTCCTGAGCGTTTCGCTTGGGACATATCCATCGGTGGTCTCAGCGGCCGGTTGCTCCCTTACTAAGCCCCCACCCGACAGCAGCTCTACAGTTTGTCTGGTGCGACCGCTACTGTGCAACCAACTTACCACGGCCCGACTCCTACTCTACGGCTGCTTCTCTACTACCATCCCATTAGTGTTCCATTTCTGCTTATAGTCTACTCCCCTAATCTGCCGATCTACGAGCGCATCGTTTCCAATTCTATTCTATAAGAAAAATGGTACGAATGCAGAGGTAGTATAGTCGAATGCCTCTGCATTCGTACCATTTTCTTATTCTACCCATGCTCGGCCATACTACTACTCAGCTTTTACTACACGCCTGCGCTGCTCCAAAAATACTGTACCCTGTTAGTGCTCTACTCATACCGACGCACCAGCCCTGATTCTATCAAGGTTTCAGTTCTTTGGTTGTGCTACCACTCTGCTTCGGCGCTACTGCGGTTTTACTGCTCCGCTCTTACTATTGCAGTACTGCGAATCTGACCACGAAATTACGCACGTTGCATTTTCCCTTCAGGTTACTACGGCGAGTACTACGACTACCGTTTGCTGCTAGTATTATCTATTACTAGTGCTGATACTATTACTACTGCTGTTACCGCCACTCTATTACTGCACCTGCTACTGCACCTGCTTCTACGATCACTATCATTGCTATTACTACTATTTGCTAGTACGACCCCGACCAGGGCTACAACTGTTACTACTTCTCACGGCGACCACGACTACCACGACTACAACCCTCGTCAAAAATAAACTGAGGGATTCTGTTTTCGGTGATTGTATGGGCAACGCTACTCCAATGCTGACGCTAGGTATCTGACGTGGGCGCAAGGGCTTCAAAAATCCGACAACCCCGCCGCAGCATTGAAGAACGCAGTTTCTGACAAGTGCCCGAGAAGATCGACCGTCGTGATTTCCAACTTCGTTTCTGTTTATTGTTTGACGAGGCTTGTAGTACGATTACAACTACTACTACTACTACTACTACTACTACTACTACTACTACTGCTACTGATACTGCTACTACTACTACTACTACTACTGCTACTACTACTGCTACTACTACTATTACGACTACTACTACTACTACTACTACTATTTCTACTACTACTACTACTACTACTACTACTACTACTACTACTACTACTACTACTACTACTACCACTACCACTACTACTACTCTATTCAGGGAGCTGTAAGCATTTCCAGAAAGCTATTACTGCGCCTGCTGCACGTACTCGTACTGCCCCTGCTACAAGAACGCGTACTCGCATTAATGCTGGTATTATTACTTGTACGACTGCCACTACTACTAGCACGACTATTACAACACTTACTAAACACATATTACTACTACGACTACTCCCATCACTACTATTACTGCTGATGTTACCACTACACTCTCAGTACTACCAGCTTACCACAGCCAGGAAGCCATGTGAATAGCTAGGGAACCATGCAATTAGCTTGGAAGGCATACGATTAGTAGTGGGGCGTCATGCGAATAGCCAAGTCCGTGCACGTTCAAATAACGGTGCAACGTGCCTCTTTGTTTGCGTACAGTGCCCATCGGTTTGTAATGTGCCACTGTTTGGATAACCACATCGGCAACGACTCGTACTACTACCACGATTACGACCACCACTACTACTACTACTACTACTACTACTACTACTACTACTACGACTACTACTACGATGTTCGATAGTACGACTACTAGTGTGAATATTATTACTTATGGGCTGCTACTGCCACTACGACTGCCACCACCACCACCACCACTACTACTACTACTACCACTACTACTACTACTACTACTACTACTACTACTACTACTACAACTACTCCTACTACTACTAATACTGATGCTACCACTGCCACCACCACTACTACTACTACGACTACTACTACTACTACTACTACGACTACTACTACTATGAACTACGACTACTACTACTACTACTACTATACAAACTACTACTATTACTGCCCTCCCTGGCCTCCTCCTCCTACTACTACTACTACGACTACTACTACACTACGACGACTACTGCTTACTACGCTTCTACTACTACTACTAACTACTACTTACTGCTACTACTAACTACTACTACTACTACTAATACTACTACTACTAACTACTACTCTACTACTACTACTACTACTACTACGACTACTACTACTACTACTACTACTAACTAAATGCTACTACTACTACTACTACTACTAACTACTACTACTACTACTACTACTACTACTACTACTACTGCTACTGCTGCTACTACTGCTGCTGCTACTACTTGGGTCATTGGGCGTTTGGGCGGTGGGTGTCCCAGGGCCGTGGGCCGCGGGCGTCTCGGGGCCTTGGGCGTTTTGGACACCTTGAAGCTTGAGGCGCGTGGTGCGAGATAATCGTGCGAGAGGGCTGGGCAGCCATCCCCATTGCGGCAGCCATCAGTGAGAAACGCTTGCGCCAGGGCAAGGCGCCACGCTGTCCGCAGGCATTGCTCAGCGTGGCTAACCGCCCTGGCACAGCGCACCTTGGCGGCGGAAGGGGCCCCTCATTCGGGCGGTCGAAGGCCTACGGGTCGAAGGCTGTTTCCGAGCGCTGCGGGGCGCCTGGCAAGGCCCGCTGCGGGGGTGCCATTCTGGGCCTACGGGGCGGGGCGGCTACTCGAGGCCCGTGCCCCGCCCCGCGCGAAGTCCAGGCGCACGCGCTCAGCGCGCGCCCAATATATCCAAGACGCCGAAGGTCCCAATGCGCCTAGGGTCTAGGGCCTAGGGCCTAGGGCCGAGGGTCGCCTCTGCACGCCCCTTGCGCGGATCGTCTCGGCACGCCCATCGCGCAGATCCCTTCGGCGCATCCTTTGCGCAAGCCCGCCATTTTTTCTGTTCACGTCGCAGCGCGCAATGTGGGTTGCCTCTTGGGCCCCCCTTCGGAACCCTCAGGGGGGGCCCTGTTGAACCCTCTTCGGGGCTGCGGCGGGCCTCGGGGGGGCCCGAGGCGCTCTACCAAGCGGGCGGTGGCATTGGGCCTTGGGCCCCGAGTGGGGCTCCCTATGGGGCCGCGCGACGTGTGAATGGTATGCTGCGATGGGCGTCTTGGCTCTTGGACGCATGCCCGCGGTGGCGCGGGGTCTTTGGCGGTGCACCCTGTGGGGCCACGAAGCGTGCGAGGGGGTGCGCCGAACTTGGCATGCGGGCGGTGGCACAGTCACTGGCCCCCATGGGTGGAGGTCCCGCTGGGGCCACGAAGCGCGTGAAAAGGTGTGCCGAAATTTGCGTGATGGACGCGTGCGGGCGGTGGCGCGGCGGCCTTGAGTGGGGGGCTATATTGCTCTATGGCATGGGCTATGGCATGGGCCGCGAAACGTGCGAGGTGCGTGCTGGAATTAGCGTGGTTGACGCACGCGGGCGGTGGCACCTCAGGCCTTGTGGGGCTCCATGTGGGGCCACGCAACGTGGTGTGTGTGTGTGTGTGTGCTGACATGGAGCGTGGTGGACGCATGTGGGCGGTGTCGCTGGGGGGCCTTGGGCCAATGGTTGGGCCCCCTTGTGCGGCCACGCGACGCAACGTGTGAGGGGCGTGCCGAATTTTTGCGTGGTGAGCACATGCGGGCGGTGGCACTGCGGTCTCGGGCCAAGGCCTTGGGCCCTTGGGTGGGGCTCCCCATGTGGCCACGAAGCGTGTGAGGGGTGTGCTGAACTCGGCCTGGTGGGTCGCATGCGCGCGGTGGCCTGGGGCATTTGGTGGAGCCCCCTATGCTGCCACTAAGCGTGTGACGGGTGTGCCGAATTGCGTGATCGTGACGCACTGCGGGCGGTGGCGATCCTGCAAAATTGTGGCGCTGTGGCGGTGTGGCTCATGGGTCCCGAGACGCGCGGATTTGTGTGCCGCGATGAGTGTATGGGGAGCCTGGGTGGAGGCTCGTTTGAAACCCTTGGGGGACACGCAGCGTGTGCGGGTGCGCCCGACATCAGGGGGGGGGGGGGGGGGAGGGGCGTGTGGACGAAGCGGGGCGGTGTATTGGGCCTTGGGTGGAGCTCCTACTACTAGTACTAGTTCTACTACTACTACTACTACTACTACTACTACTACTACTACTACTACTACTACTACTACTACTACCATTACTACCATTACTACTACTACTACTACTACTACTACTACTACTACTACTACCACTACTACTACTGCTGCTACTACTACTACTACTACAACAACTACTACTACTACTACCACTACTACTACTACTGCTACTTGGGTCATTGGGCGTTTGGGCGGTGGGTGTCTCAGGGCCGTAGGCCGTAGGCGTCTCGGGGCCTTGGGCGTCTTGGATACCTTGAAGCTTGAGGCGCATGGTGCGAGATAATCGCGCGAGAGGGCTGGGGGGCGCGAAGGTACCGCCTCCCCAGTGCGGCAGCCATCAGCGATAACACCTATGCCAGGGCAAGGCGCCACGCTGTCCGCAGATATTGCTCAGCGTGGCTAACCGCCCTGGCACAGCGCCCCTTGGCGGCGGAGGGGCCACTCATCTTCGGGCGGTCGAAGGCCCACTGGTCGAAGGCCGTTCCGGCGCTGCGGGGATGCCTGGCAAGGCCCGTTTTGGGGTTGCAATATCTGGGCCTGCGGGGCGGGGCGGCCTACTCGAGGCCCGTGGCCCCTCCCCGTGCGAATCCGGCGAATCCCAGGCGCCGCGCTCACAGCATTCGCCCAAGATATCCAGTACGACGGCTACTACTACTACTACTACTACTACTACTAACTATTACTACTACTAAACCACTGCTACTACTACTACTACTCTACTACGACGACTACTACTACTCCTGCTGCCGTGTGGTGCCGCGCCTGCAGGACTGTGGGGTGTTCTGCCGCGTGGTGCCGCGCGTGGTCGTGCCGCGCCGTGCCGCGTCGTGTGGCGCCGCGCTGTGCCACGCCGTGTGGTGCCTCACCATGCCGCGTCGTGTCGTGCCATTGCGTGTCTTGCCATGTGGTTTGCGTTGTCGCTGTGGTGGGCCGATGGCGATGGGCCAATTTCCAATGGCCGTTGGCCACCCTGCTTCTCTGCCGTTATTGCGGCCTTGCCAAATCTTGATTGTTACCCTACCCCTGCTCTGCAAATACCTCGCCCATAATATCCTCGCACTCGTGCTGTACTCTTATTGCGTATTCTTATTTTGATCATGCTTCGCACGATTAGTTTGTAGTTGCTGTGGTAGTATCATACTCTTGCCCTGCACTGCTCTATCACTACAGCGTACAGCTTGGATCGTGGTCTTACGTTCACTCTCGCGCCCCCCTTTTCCGCTCGCATTCAAGCGCTATCTTGCCACAGCTGCTCTATTTTTAGTTTACTATCATTTTATTATTGCCCATGCGGCCAAACTGTTATTCTCCTGCTTCACTTCTACACAAGGGTACTACTTCTACTTTTCGCATAACCTGCTCCAGCTCGATTCCTGTTCTGATATTCCCCTCTGCTCCTACCCCCCTCCCATACGTTTGCACTCGCACTGCTCATCTCAGACTCCCTGCCTAATCTGCTCCTGCTCAAAATATTCCTCCTACCCTACAACCCCTCTACTGTCACCATGCTACTATTTAATCACTAGGATACGGGCATTACCGATATTGTACTACTACCATACAAATATCACTATTTCCTTGCACTGTCTTTTGTTTCTCACGACCCTGCTCGACTGCTATGCCGTTCACAATCGGATATTTACTTCTGCATTACACAGACCCATCAACTATCTACTACTACTGGCATACTATCGTCCAACTCCTACTCAGCAACAGCTTTACTTCGACCCTGCTACCACTCCACTCCTACTCTGCGCTCTCCCACCGCACCTGCTTCGGCCCGACCATACTCGCATTATGACATTACCGTGTTGGACTTGACCTACCACACCCCATTCCTATTCTTATATTGCCGCTTAACTCCGACTGTGCCAAGCGCCCTGCTGTCCTTCTACAAATACCCTCGTAATACGACATGCTGCTGTATTTACCACAGCGGCCATACAGCTGTGGTTGCTTACTCCACTCATACTTTCTGATGGCTGGTATGCTTCTACTCTACTAGTACTCTGATTCTTCTCTTGACTCACGGTAAGCTCCAAGTCTAGTACTACTGCACTACTGCACTGCTGCTGCACTGCCCCTGTTCGGCGCACACTCTACTACCCCTGATATGATCAGATGCTTTTCTTATTCTATCACTGCCCTACAAACATTATAATACATATGCTTTGTTCGCTTCCACCGACTACTCGGCAGCTGCCCCCCTGCCCCTACACTTCTACTGCAATACTGCTACTCTACATAAACTGTGCGCCTACGCCTCCCCCGTTCTACACATCCACATGTTTCTTAAGCCTGCCTCTACATTAGTACGTCTGCCCCTACCCAGCCGCACAACTACTTCACTACTATTTCTCTGTTCCTACTCTACCATTACACTGCTACTACCCGACTACTACCCCCGCTATAGTCCCGCTGAATTGCTGCTCTGCCACAGCGCCACAACCGCTGCTGCGCTACAACATGCCCCCGCAAGTCCACTCAATCCCCATTTGTGTTGTCCTGCTCCTGCTCTACTAGTAGCCGTAATTATTTCCTACTGGTTCCCTCGCTGCGCCAACTAAAGTACAACTCAACAGCCTCTGTGCCATTGGCCTTCTCGCGCTCAAGGCTGCGCATCTCCTCTTGCGCTGCCCCATTGCTCATCTCTGCCCCCGTTCCACCCCTGCCCCGCTACAGCTGGCCAACTCATACTCTACTGTCACTTAAACGCGACCCCCACTCTGCTGCATCTGCAGTGGTACTCGATTGCAGCTCTTCTACTACACTACGAGCGCCCTGCGGCTCACACCCCCTCCGAGTCTACCCCTAGTCTGCCCAGACCTTACGATTCTGCCCTGCCACCGCCCCACTGCTATTTTTCTACCACTCCCCTACTCCTAATCTACTGTAACGCTGGAGCTACTCATCAACTCCCACAACTCCACTCCAATTCCCATCCTCCGCAGCACCAATGGTTACTACCACTACTAACCTACGATGTACTACGACACTACTGCGTATCAACTAACTGCTACCTACTACTAACTACTACTGTTCTACTACTACTGCTACTACTCTGCAACTACTTTACTACCGATGGGTGCTCTACTACTACTTGCTAATACTCTGTGCCTGAACTGCTTCTACTGCTCCGCCCGTGCTCGGCTGGCAGTCATACTCTAGCCCTGCTTCCCCCTTCTCTGCTCATATTCCACAATTGCCCGCAGCTCTGCCACCCCTCCACCCCCGCCCGGCGCATCTCCATGGCCCCTTTTCGGCGCGTGCTCTAAAGCTCTACGACCAGCCTGCTGGTACTGTGTAGTTACCATACGAATTCTTATTGTTACAGCCACCAGCACTACTACTTCCACTACTACTACTACAACTACTACTACGACCACCTTGGCTAGGACAGCCGCTCGTCCACTGGAACTCTTTCTACAACAGCACATTATATTACCTCTAGTACAACGTCATTCCAGCTATTATCCACCCCCCTCTCATTTTTATATATACTTATTTTATCATTACTACGATACTACCACTACTTTGATGCTTATTTCTGCGGGCACTCCGCGAAAATATACTGATACTTCTGACGCTGCTACTTCTACGACACCCGCTACAGCCACCAAAATTATTGATTCGACCTCGCACCCTGTACTGGTCAGTTTGTTGATGTTGCTGGTGGTAGTCCATTATGTATATTTACTACATCTTTGCGCACCCGCTTTTACACATACTACTACTAGTACGACTGCTAGCACCCGTCTATTTCCTATATACGAGTGCATTCCTATTACTACTCGAGTACCCCACTGGTATCCATCTACCACTATGATACTACTGTCCTACTACTGTGCAACTACTCATTTACTATTCTATTATTGTACCACGGCTACTGGCATTCCCAGGGTAGTGCTACTGGCACCCTAACACGCCAACGTTGCGACTCCACTACTATACCCCGCAGCTGTGCCACTTCAGTACCCTTATACTACAATTCTACTCTACTGCATCAATGCTATACCATTCTATTTGATTGATTAAGATTACTGCTACTAATGCTTTGGTTACCCGCACTAAGACATCACAACACCGCTACGTCTACTGGAAGTATCGATGTGACGACTGCTGCAATTTTAACTACTACGCCAAAAACCCATTAGTACTATTATTATTACCACCACTGCCAATGCGACTACTACGTTAACTGCTACCAGCCCTATCGCTATCACCGCGACTGCTAATACTACTCCTGTTACTACTACGATTACCTCTGTTACTCGTAGTAGTATTACTACTACGTCCACTGCTACTCCTACTCTACTACGAGTACCACACTGATCCATTATTGCTAGTACCACTCCTCTACTCTACTCCTACTGTATTACCATGGCTTTACTGTTACACCGCTGTAACCGATTAGTACCATACTACCTTGACTCGGCCACTACTGCAATGTTGCAGTTACGATTGTGACACCTGGCTGTTGCCCCATTATTGCAATACTTTGTTGTTGCGTTGCACAATAAGTGTCTACTACATGTTTCATTCCATTGTATACGTGCTACGCTTGGTTTGCTCAATCCCTATTACTCTAACATTGCGACCGTTAAGATTATTAGGGTTGCTCCTGCTACCATTACTACTACTATTGCCACTACTCGCACTACTACTATTACTACGACTTCGACTGCTACTACTATAACTAATACTTCTATTATTAGTGACACTACTACTGCCATTATTACTGCTTTCCCATTACTACTCCACTATTTCTGCTGCCGATACCATTTCCCCTGCTCCTCCTCCTACTCCTACCACTACGACGACTACTACTACTACTACTACTAATAATACTACTACTACTACTACTACTACTACTACTACTACTACTACTACTACTACTACTGCTACTGGTAGTACTACCCCTACTACCTAATACTACTAGTACTACTACTACTACTACTACTACTACTACTACTACTACTACTTTCACTACTACTAGTACGACTACTCCTTGCTATACTACTGCTACTAGTCCTACTACTGCTGCTACTGCTACTCCAACTAATTCTACTTTTGCTGCGGTTACGAGCATTAGCATTATCATTATTTCTACTCCTGCTGCTAACAGTGTGCTTCCAGTACTCGCGTTTTACTATATTTTGAGCCCCCCCCCCCCCTCCCCCTCCCCCCCCCCCTCCCCCCCTCCCCCCCCCCCCGCGCACGCGCGCTATTGCTATTATTTCTTACTGCTGCTACTTCCACTCAGGAGCTATTTCGGCTTTACTTTACTGACGCTTCTATTTTGATATAAGTACTACATCTGTTACTACGACTGCTACTCGGACAACGTTACTCTACGTGTACCCCACTACTACTACTACTACTACTACTACTATTACTACTACTACTACTACTACTACTACTACTACTACTACTACTACTACCAACATTACTATTACTACTACTACTACTACTACTACTACTACTACTACTACTATTACTACTACTACTACTACTACTGCGATTACTACTAGTTCTAGTCATGTAGAACTGCTCCGCTCTACATGCTGCTCTGCGACCTTAGTACTACTAGTACTCTACTACTATATTCCAGTTGCCACCATAATCATCGTTGCTGCGATTCGTATATTTCTCATACGACTGCCAACGCTGCGCCTTTTCCTGCTACTTAAATTCCTCCACGACTCACTTACTACTGGTACTACTCGACCAACGCTCTGTTCATAATATACTAGCGGTGCCCGAGATACTTCAATGCTACTGCTCTGCTACGACTTTGCCTCGGATATACTGCCACCCCTAGGGGGGCCGCACCCGCGGCCAAGGGATCCACGCGGACAGCCAATATCGCGCAATGCCAAAATATTTGGAGGGGCGCGGGGTACCCCATTCTCTTTCTAGTTGCCAGGCAGGCGATCTTATAACCCATATTGCTCATCGACCTCTACTTTCGCACGCCCTGCTCTACTCATCTACTGTGCGCAAAATCTTGTCTCCCCACCCCTCTACACGTACTGCCATCCCTACTCCACTCCTACTCGAATTCGTATTGTGCTCCATGCTGCTATGCTTCTCCATCTACAGTTATGTTCCTGTTCTGCATCTACACCTCTCCTACAATACACTGCCCAATCACTCCCACCCCGCTCGGGTACTCCAAGGGCCCCAGTTCGCTTGAGACTTCCTCCTGGGCGTTTCGCTTGGGACATACTCGTTGGTGGTCTCAGCGGTTGGTTGCACCGCCTCCATTTTTGTGCACAAGCACGTTGGTGCGTAGCCCATGCGTTATCAAGCGACCGCAATGCGCGGATGGCGTCGTGGCCGGCTTCTCCCTGTACGTGTTTTTTTCCCCTCATCGGTGGCGCCAGCTTTCTGTGAGTATCACGTGCCTTCGGTGCGCAATATTTGCCATGCGAGTCTTCGTTACCAGACCGATACCAATTGATTCGAATGACAGTCCATCCTTTGTTGCCAAAGCAGCCATATACCTGTCACGTGCCTTTCGGCTCAACCACTCCGCTCGCGCCTGGGGTCTAGGGGTCGGGGTCTCGGATGTTCGCGTGGTCTTGCGGCCGCAGGGGTTCGGGGCTCTGGGGCGCCCAGGGCCTCCCAGGGCCTAGGGGTTTAGTCTCGGGGTTCGGGTCCTCCAGGGGCCTTTGAGGGTTCCAGAGGCTCCGAGTGTTTCAGGGGCCCCAGGGGCTCAGGGGCGCTCAGGGCCTCCCAGGGCCCATGGGGTTCAGTTCAAGGGTCGGGGGATGCAGGGGCCCCAAGGATTCAACGAGCTCAACGTGTTCCAGGGGCTGCAGGAGCTCGAAGGCGTCGGTGTGCCCAAGACCTCCCACGGCCTACGGGGTTCAGCCTCGGGGTCAGGCTCTAGGGGTTCCAAGGGTTCCAGTGGCCCCAAGTGTTCTGGGGGCAGCAGTGGCTCGGGCCTAGGGGTTCGGCCTTTGGGCTCGGGTACTCCAAGGGCCCCAGTTCGCTTGAGACTTCCTCCTGGGCGTTTCGCTTGGGACATACGCGTTGGTGGTCTCAGCGGTTGGTTGCACCGCCTCCATTTATTGTGCACACGCACGTTGGTGCGTAGCCCATGCGTTATCAAGCGACCGCGGTGCGCGGATGGCGTCGTGGCAGGTTTCTCCCTGTGTGTGTTTTGTTTTCTCATCGGTGGCGCCAGCTTTCTGTGAGTATCACGTGCCTTCGATGCGCAATATTTGCCATGCGAATCTTCGTCACCAGCTTGATTCGAATGACAGTCCATCCTTTGTTGCCAAAGCAGCCATATACCTGTCACGTGCCTTTCGGCTCAACCACTCCGCTCACGCCTGGGGTCTAGAGGTCGGGGTCTCGGATGTTCGCGTGGTCTTGTGGCCCCAGGGGCTCGGGGCTCTGGGGCGCCCAAGGCCTCCCAGGGCCTAGGGGTTCAGTCTTGGGGTTCGGGTGCTCCAAGGGCTCCAAGGGTTCCAGAGGCCCCGAGTGTTCCAGGGGCTCCAGGGGCTCAGGGGCGCTCAGGGTTTCCCAGGGCTTCGGGGTTCAGTCTCGGGGTTCGGGTGCTCCAGGGGCTCCAAGGGTTCCAGAGGCTCCGAGTGTTCCAGGGGCTCCAGGGGCTCAGGTGCGCCCAGGGCCTCCCAGGGCTTAGGGGTTCAGTCTAAGGGTCGGGGGATGCAGGGGCCCCCAAGCATTTCACAGGCTCCACGTGTTCCAGGGACTGCAGGAGCTCGAAGGCGTCGGTGTGCCCAAGGCCCCCTACGGCCTACGGGGTTCAGCCTAGGGGTCAGGCCCTTGGGGTTCCAAGGGTTCCAGTGGCCCCACGTGTTCTGGGGGTCAGCAGCGGCTCGGGCCTAGGGGTTCAGCCTTTGGGCTCGGGTACTCCAGGGGCCCCAGTTCGCTTGAGACTTTCTCCTGAGCGTTTCGCTTGGGACATATCCATCGGTGGTCTCAGCGGCTGGTTGCTCCCTTACTAAGCCCCCACCCGACAGCAGCTCTACAGTTTGTCTGGTGCGACCGCTACTGTGCAACCAACTTACCACGGCCCGACTCCTACTCTACGGCTGCTTCTCTACTACCATCCCATTAGTGTTCCATTTCTGCTTATAGTCTACTCCCCTAATCTGCCGATCTACGAGCGCATCGTTTCCAATTCTATTCTATAAGAAAATGGTACGAATGCAGAGGTAGTATAGTCGAATGCCTCTGCATTCGTACCATTTTCTTATTCTACCCATGCTCGGCCATACTACTACTCAGCTTTTACTACACGCCTGCGCTGCTCCAAAAATACTGTACCCTGTTAGTGCTCTACTCATACCGACGCACCAGCCCCGATTCTATCAAGGTTTCAGTTCTTTGGTTGTGCTACCACTCTGCTTCGGCGCTACTGCGGTTTTACTGCTCCGCTCTTACTATTGCAGTACTGCGAATCTGACCACGAAATTACGCACGTTGCATTTTCCCTTCAGGTTACTACGGCGAGTACTACGACTACCGTTTGCTGCTAGTATTATCTATTATTAGTGCTGATACTACTACTACTGCTGTTACCGCCACTCTATTACTGCACCTGCTACTGCACCTGCTTCTACGATCACTATCATTGCTATTACTACTATTTGCTAGTACGACCCCGACCAGGGCTACAACTGTTACTACTTCTCACGGCGACCACGACTACCACGACTACAACCCTCGTCAAAAATAAACTGAGGGATTCTGTTTTCGGTGATTGTATGGGCAGCGCTACTCCAATGCTGACGCTAGGTATCTGACGTGGGCGCAAGGGCTTCAAAAATCCGACAACCCCGCCGCAGCATTGAAGAACGCAGTTTCTAACAAGTGCCCGAGAAGATCGACCGTCGTGATTTCCAATTTCGTTTCTGTTTATTTTTGACGAGGCTTGTAGTACTATTACAACAACTACTACTACTACTACTACTACTACTACTACTACTACTGCTACTGATACTGCTACTACTACTACTACTACTACTACTACTACTACTGCTACTACTACTGCTACTACTACTACTACGACTACTACTACTACTACTACTACGATTACTACTACTACTACTACTACTACTACTACCACTACCACTACTACTACTCTATTCAGGGAGCTGTAAGCATTTCCAGAAAGCTATTACTGCGCCTGCTGCACGTACTCGTACTGCCCCTGCTACAAGAACGCGTACTCGCATTAATGCTGGTATTATTACTTGTACGACTGCCACTACTACTAGCACGACTATTACAACACTTACTAAACACATATTACTACTACGACTACTCCCATCACTACTATTACTGCTGATGTTACCACTACACTCTCAGTACTACCAGCTTACCACAGCCAGGAAGCCATGTGAATAGCTAGGGAACCATGCAATTAGCTTGGAAGGCATACGATTAGTAGTGGGGCGTCATGCGAATAGCCAAGTCCGTGCACGTTCAAATAACGGTGCAACGTGCCTCTTTGTTTGCGTACAGTGCCCATCGGTTTGTAATGTACCACTGTTTGGATAACCACATCGGCAACGACTCGTACTACTACCACAATTACGACCACCACTACTACTACTACTACTACTACTACTACTACTACTACTACTACTACTACTACTACGATGTTGGATAGTACGACTACTAGTGTGAATATTATTACTTATGGGCTGCTACTGCCACTACGACTGCCACCACCACCACCACCACTACTACTACTACTACCACTACTACTACTACTACTACTACTACTACTACTACTACTACAACTACTCCTACTACTACTAATACTGATGCTACCACTGCTACTACTACTACTACTACTACTACTACGACTACTACTACTACTACTACTACTACTACTACGACTACTACGACTACTACTACTACTACTACTACTACTACTACTACTACAACTACTACTATTACTGCCACTCCTCCTCCTCCTCCTCCTCCTCCTACTACTACGACTACTACTACTACTACGACGACTACTGCTACTACTACTACTACTACTACTACTACTACTACTACTACTACTTACTACTACTACTACTACTACTACTACTACTACTACTACTACTACTACTACTACTACGACTACTACTACTACTACGACTACTACGACTACGACTACTACTACTACTACTACTACTACTACTACTACTACTACTACTACTACTACTACTACTACTACTACTGCTACTGCTGCTACTACTGCTGCTGCTACTACTTGGGTCATTGGGCGTTTGGGCGGTGGGTGTCCCAGGGCCGTGGGCCGCGGGCGTCTCGGGGCCTTGGGCGTTTTGGACACCTTGAAGCTTGAGGCGCGTGGTGCGAGATAATCGTGCGAGAGGGCTGGGCAGCCATCCCCATTGCGGCAGCCATCAGTGAGAAACGCTTGCGCCAGGGCAAGGCGCCACGCTGTCCGCAGACATTGCTCAGCGTGGCTAACCGCCCTGGCACAGCGCACCTTGGCGGCGGAAGGGGCCCCTCATTCGGGCGGTCGAAGGCCTACGGGTCGAAGGCTGTTTCCGAGCGCTGCGGGGCGCCTGGCAAGGCCCGCTGTGGGGTTGCCATTCTGGGCCTACGGGGCGGGGCGGCTACTCGAGGCCCGTGCACCGCCCCGCGCGAAGTCCAGGCACACGCGCTCAGCGCGCACCCAATATATCCAAGACGCCGAAGGTCCCAATGCGCCTAGGGTCTAGGGCCTAGGGCCTAGGGCCGAGGGTCGCCTCTGCACGCCCCTTGCGCGGATCGTCTCGGCACGCCCATCGCGCAGATCCCTTCGGCGCATCCTTTGCGCAAGCCCGCCATTTTT
Source organism: Prorocentrum cordatum (assembly GCA_963575745.1). Taxonomy (NCBI): domain Eukaryota; class Dinophyceae; order Prorocentrales; family Prorocentraceae; genus Prorocentrum; species Prorocentrum cordatum. Next base: position 88,745 of record CAUYUJ010018172.1, on the reverse strand, counting down.
TTCTGTTCACGTCGCAGCGCGCAATGTGGGTTGCCCCTTGGGCCCCCCTTCGGAACCCTCAGGGGGGGCCCTGTTGAACCCTCTTCGGGGCTGCGGCGGGCCTCGGGGGGGCCCGAGGCGCTCTACCAAGCGGGCGGTGGCATTGGGCCTTGGGCCCCGAGTGGGGCTCCCTATGGGGCCGCGCGGCGTGTGAATGGTATGCTGCGATGGGCGTCTTGGCTCTTGGACGCATGCCCGCGGTGGTGCGGGGTCTTTGGCGGTGCACCCTGTGGGGCCACGAAGCGTGCGAGGGGGTGTGCCGAACTTGGCATGCGGGCGGTGGCACAGTCACTGGCCCCCATGGGTGGAGGTCCCGCTGGGGCCACGAAGCGCGTGAAAAGGTGTGCCGAAATTTGCGCGATGGACGCGTGCGGGCGGTGGCGCGGTGGCCTTGGGTGGGGGGCTATATTGCTCTATGGCATGGGCTATGGCATGGGCCGCGAAACGTGCGAGGTGCGTGCTGGAATTAGCGTGGTTGACGCACGCGGGCGGTGGCACCTCAGGCCTTGTGGGGCTCCATGTGGGGCCACGCAACGTGGTGCGTGTGTGTGTGCTGACATGGAGCGTGGTGGACGCATGTGGGCGGTGTCGCTGGGGGGCCTTGGGCCAATGGTTGGGCCCCCTTGTGCGGCCACGCGACGCAACGTGTGAGGGGCGTGCCGAATTTTTGCGTGGTGGGCACATGCGGGCGGTGGCACTGCGGTCTCGGGCCAAGGCCTTGGGCCCTTGGGTGGGGCTCCCCATGTGGCCACGAAGCGTGTGAGGGGTGTGCTGAACTCGGCCTGGTGGGCGCATGCGCGCGGTGGCACTGGGGCATTTGGTGGGGCCCCCTATGCTGCCACGAAGCGTGTGGCGGGTGTGCCGAAATTGGCGTGATGGACGCATGCGGGCGGTGGCATTGGGGCCGTGGGCGTGTGGCTCATGGGTCCACGAGACGCGCGGGATTTGTGTGCCGAGATGAGTGTATGGGAGCCTTGGGTGGAGCTCGTTGGAAACCCCTTTGGGGCCACGCAGCGTGTGCGGGGCGCGCCGACATCGGCGTGGTGGACGAAAGCGGGCGGTGATATTGAGGCCTTGGGTGGAGCTCCTACTACTAGTACTAGTGCTACTACTACTACTACTACTACTACTACTACTACTACTACTACTACTACTACCATTACTACTATTACTACTACTACTACTACTACTACTACTACTACTACTACTACTACCACTACTACTACTGCTGCTACTACTACTACTACTACTACAACAACTACTACTACTACTACTACTACCACTACTACTACTACTGCTACTTGGGTCATTGGGCGTTTGGGCGGTGGGTGTCTCAGGGCCGTAGGCCGTAGGCGTCTCGGGGCCTTGGGCGTCTTGGATACCTTGAAGCTTGAGGCGCATGGTGCGAGATAATCGCGCGAGAGGGCTGGGGGGCGCGAAGGTACCGCCTCCCCATTGCGGCAGCCATCAGCGATAACACCTATGCCAGGGCAAGGCGCCACGCTGTCCGCAGATATTGCTCAGCGTGGCTAACCGCCCTGGCACAGCGCCCCTTGGCGGCGGAGGGGCCCCTCATTCGGGCGGTCGAAGGCCCACTGGTCGAAGGCCGTTCCCGAGCGCTGCGGGGCGCCTGGCAAGGCCCGTTGTGGGGTTGCCATTCTGGGCCTGCGGGGCGGGGCGGCTACTCGAGGCCCGTGCCCCGCCCCGTGCGAAGCCCAGGCGCACGCGCTCAGCATGCGCCCAAGATATCCAGGACGACGGCTACTACTACTACTACTACTACTACTACTACTACTACTACTATTACTACTACCACTGCTACTACTACTACTACTACTACTACTACTACTACGACGACTACTACTACTACTGCTGCCGTGTGGTGCCGCGCCGTGCCGTACTGTGGGGTGTTCTGCCGCGTGGTGCCGCGCGTGGTCGTGCCGCGCCGTGCCGCGTCGTGTGGCGCCGCGCTGTGCCACGCCGTGTGGTGCCTCACCATGCCGCGTCGTGTCGTGCCATTGCGTGTCTTGCCATGTGGTTTGCGTTGTCGCTGTGGTGGGCCGATGGCGATGGGCCAATTTCCAATGGCCGTTGGCCACCCTGCTTCTCTGCCGTTATTGCGGCCTTGCCAAATCTTGATTGCTACCCTACCCCTGCTCTGCAAATACCTCGCCCATAATATCCTCGCACTCGTGCTGTACTCTTATTGCGTATTCTTATTTTGATCATGCTTCGCACGATTAGTTTGTAGTTGCTGTGGTAGTATCATACTCTTGCCCTGCACTGCTCTATCACTACAGCGTACAGCTTGGATCGTGGTCTTACATTCACTCTCGCGCCCCCCTTTTCCGCTCGCATTCAAGCGCTATCTTGCCACAGCTGCTCTATTTCTAGTTTACTATCATTTTATTATTGCCCATGCGGCCAAACTGTTATTCTCCTGCTTCACTTCTACACAAGGGTACTACTTCTACTTTTCGCATAACCTGCTCCAGCTCGATTCCTGTTCTGATATTCCCCTCTGCTCCTACCCCCCTCCCATACGTTTGCACTCGCACTGCTCATCTCAGACTCCCTGCCTAATCTGCTCCTGCTCAAAATATTCCTCCTACCCTACAACCCCTCTACTGTCACCATGCTACTATTTAATCACTAGGATACGGGCATTACCGATATTGTACTACTACCATACAAATATCACTATTTCCTTGCACTGTCTTTTGTTTCTCACGACCCTGCTCGACTGCTATGCCGTTCACAATCGGATATTTACTTCTGCATTACACAGACCCATCAACTATCTACTACTACTGGCATACTATCGTCCAACTCCTACTCAGCAACAGCTTTACTTCGACCCTGCTACCACTCCACTCCTACTCTGCGCTCTCCCACCGCACCTGCTTCGGCCCGACCATACTCGCATTATGACATTACCGTGTTGGACTTGACCTACCACACCCCATTCCTATTATTATATTGCCGCTAAACTCCGACTGTGCCAGCGCCCTGCTGTCATTCTACAAATACCCTTCGTATACTACTATGCTGCTGGTATGTTACCACAGCGGCCCATACAGCATGTGGTTGCTACTCCACTCATACTTTCCGATGGCTGGTATGCTTCTACTCTACTAGTACTCTGATTCTTCTCTTGACTCACGGTAAGCTCCAAGTCTAGTACTACTGCACTACTGCACTGCTGCTGCACTGCCCCTGTTCGGCGCACACTCTACTACCCCTGATATGATCAGATGCTTTTCTTATTCTATCACTGCCCTACAAACATTATAATACATATGCTTTGTTCGCTTCCACCTACTACTCGGCAGCTGCCCCCCTGCCCCTACACTTCTACTGCAATACTGCTACTCTACATAAACTGTGCGCCTACGCCTCCCCCGTTCTACACATGCACATGTTTCTTAAGCCTGCCTCTACATTAGTACGTCTGCCCCTACCCAGCCGCACAACTACTTCACTACTATTTCTCTGTTCCTACTCTACCATTACACTGCTACTACCCGACTACTACCCCCGCTATAGTCCCGCTGAATTGCTGCTCTGCCACAGCGCCACAACCGCTGCTGCGCTACAACATGCCCCCGCAAGTCCACTCAATCCCCATTTGTGTTGTCCTGCTCCTGCTCTACTAGTAGCCGTAATTATTTCCTACTGGTTCCCTCGCTGCGCCAACTAAAGTACAACTCAACAGCCTCTGTGCCTTTGGCCTTCTCGCGCTCAAGGCTGCGCATCTTCTCTCGCGCTGCCCCATTGCTCATCTCTGCCCCTGTTCCACCCCTGCCCCGCTACAGCTGGCCAACTCATACTCTACTGTCACTTAAACGCGACCCCCCCTCTGCTGCATCTGCAGTGGTACTCGATTGCAGCTCTTCTACTACACTACGAGCGCCCTGCGGCTCACACCCCCTCCGAGTCTACCCCTAGTCTGCCCAGACCTTACGATTCTGCCCTGCCACCGCCCCACTGCTATTTTTCTACCACTCCCCTACTCCTAATCTACTGTAACGCTGGAGCTACTCATCAACTCCCACTCCACGCATTCCCTTCCGCAGCACCAATGGTTGCTACCACTACTACTACAGATGTACTACGACGACTACTGCTATCACTACTGCTACCACTAATACTACTACTGTTGCTACTACTACTGCTACTACTACTGCAACTACTTTACTACCGATGGTGCTCTACTACCACTCTGCTAATACTCTGTGCCTGAACTGCTTCTACTGCTCCGCCCGTGCTCGGCTGGCAGTCATACTCTAGCCCTGCTTCCCCCTTCTCTGCTCATATTCCACAATTGCCCGCAGCTCTGCCACCCCTCTACCCCCGCCCGGCGCATCTCCATGGCCCCTTTTCGGCGCGTGCTCTAAAGCTCTACGACCAGCCTGCTGGTACTGTGTAGTTACCATACGAATTCTTATTGTTACAGCCACCAGCACTACTACTTCCACTACTACTACTACTACAACTACTACTACGACCACCTTGGCTAGGACAGCCGCTCGTCCACTGGAACTCTTTCTACAACAGCACATTATATTACCTCTAGTACAACGTCATTCCAGCTATTATCCACCCCCCTCCCATTTTTTATATATACTTATTTTATCAGTACTACGATACTACCACTACTTTGATGCTTATTTCTGCGGGTACTCCGCGAAAATATACTGATACTTCTGACGCTGCTACTTCTACGACACCCGCTACAGCCACCAAAATTATTGATTCGACCTCGCACCCTGTACTGGTCAGTTTGTTGATGTTGCTGGTGGTAGTCCATTATGTATATTTACTACATCTTTGCGCACCCGCTTTTACACATACTACTACTAGTACGACTGCTAGCACCCGTCTATTTCCTATATACGAGTGCATTCCTATTACTACTCGAGTACCCCACTGGTATCCATCTACCACTATGATACTACTGTCCTACTACTGTGCAACTACTCATTTACTATTCTATTATTGTACCACGGCTACTGGCATTCCCAGGGTAGTGCTACTGGCACCCTAACACGCCAACGTTGCGACTCCACTACTATACCCCGCAGCTGTGCCACTTCAGTACCATTATACTACAATTCTACTCTACTGCATCAATGCTATACCATTCTATTTGATTGATTAAGATTACTGCTACTAATGCTTTGGTTACCCGCACTAAGACATCACAACACCGCTACGTCTACTGGAAGTATCGATGTGACGACTGCTGCAATTTTAACTACTACGCCAAAAACCCATTAGTACTATTATTATTACCACCACTGCCAATGCGACTACTACGTTAACTGCTACCAGCCCTATCGCTATCACCGCGACTGCTAATACTACTCCTGTTACTACTACGATTACCTCTGTTGCTCGTAGTAGTATTACTACTACGTCCACTGCTACTCCTACTCTACTACGAGTACCACACTGATCCATTATTGCTAGTACCACTCCTCTACTCTACTCCTACTGTATTACCATGGCTTTACTGTTACACCGCTGTAACCGATTAGTACCATACTACCTTGACTCGGCCACTACTGCAATGTTGCAGTTACGATTGTGACACCTGGTTGTTGCCTCAGTATTGCAATACTTTGTTGTTGCGTTGCACAATAAGTGTCTACTACATGCTTCATTCCATTGTATACGTGCTGCGCTTGGTTTGCTCAATCCCTATTATTCAAACATTGCGACCGTTAAGATTATTAGGGTTGCTCCTGCTACCATTACTACTACTATTGCCACTACTCGCACTACTACTATTACTACGACTACGACTGCTACTACTATAACTAATACTTCTATTATTAGTGACACTACTACTGCCATTATTACTACTTTCCCATTACTACTCCACTATTACTGCTGCCGATACCATTTCCCCTGCTCCTCCTCCGACTCCTACTCCTATTACTACGACTACTACTACTACTACTACTACTACTACTACTACTACTACTACTACTACTACTACTACTACTGCTACTGGTAGTACTACCCCTACTACCTAATACTACTCGTACTACTACTACTACTACTACTACTACTACTACTACTACTACTACTACTACTTTCATTACTACTAGTACGACTACCCTTGCTATACTACTGCTACTAGTCCTACTACTGCTGCTACTGCTACTCCAACTAATTCTACTCTTGCTGCGGTTACGAGCATTAGCATTATCATTATTTCTACTCCTGCTGCTAACAGTGTGCTTCCAGTACTCGCGTTTTATTATATTTTTACCCCCCCCCCCCCCCCCCCCCTTCCCCCCCCCCCCCCCCCCCCGTGCACACGCGCGCTATTACTATTATTTCTACTGCTGCTACTTCCACTCAGGAGCTATTTCGGCTTTACTTTACTGACGCTTCTATTTTGATATAAGTACTACATCTTTTACTACGACTGCTACTCGGACAACGCTACTCTACGTGTACCCCACTACTACTACTACTACTACTACTACTACTACTACTACTACTACTACTACTACTACTACCAACATTACTATTACTACTACTACTACTACTACTACTACTACTACTACTACTACTACTACTACTGCTGCGATTACTACTAGTTCTAGTCATGTAGAACTGCTCCGCTCTACATGCTGCTCTGCGACCTTAGTACTACTAGTACTCTACTACTATATTCCAGTTGCCACCATAATCACCGTTGCTGCGATTCGTATATTTCTCATGCGACTGCCAACGCTGCGCCTTTTCCTGCTACTTAAATTCCTCCACGACTCACTTACTACTGGTACTACTCGACCAACGCTCTGTTCATAATATACTAGCGGTACCCGAGATACTTCAATGCTACTGCTCTGCTACGACTTTGCCTCGGATATACTGCCACCCCTAGGGGGGCCGCACCCGCGGCCAAGGGATCCACGCGGACAGCCAATATCGCGCAATGCCAAAATATTTGGAGGGGCGCGGGGTACCCCATTCTCTTTCTAGTTGCCAGGCAGGCGATCTTATAACCCATATTGCTCATCGACCTCTACTGTCGCACGCCCTGCTCTACTCATCTACTGTGCGCAAAATCTTCTCTCCCCACCCCTCTACACGTACTGCCATCCCTACTCCACTCCTACTCGAATTCGTATTGTGCTCCATGCTGCCATGCTTCCCCATCTACAGTTATGTTCCTGTTCTGCATCTACACCTCTCCTACAATACACTGCCCAATCACTCCCACCCCGCTCGGGTACTCCAAGGGCCCCAGTTCGCTTGAGACTTCCTCCTGGGCGTTTCGCTTGGGACATACTCGTTGGTGGTCTCAGCGGTTGGTTGCACCGCCTCCATTTTTGTGCACAAGCACGTTGGTGCGTAGCCCGTGCGTTATCAAGCGACCGCGGTGCGCGGATGGCGTCGTGGCAGGCTTCTCCCTGTGCGTGTTTTTTTTCCCTCATCGGTGGCGCCAGCTTTCTGTGAGTATCACGTGCCTTCGGTGCGCAATATTTGCCATGCGAGTCTTCGTTGCCAGACCGATACCAATTGATTCGAATGGCAGTCCATCCTTTGTTGCCAAAGCAGCCATATACCTGTCACGTGCCTTTCGGCTCAACCACTCCGCTCGCGCCTGGGGTCTAGGGGTCGGGGTCTCGGATGTTCGCGTGGTCTTGCGGCCGCAGGGGTTCGGGGCTCTGGGGCGCCCAGGGCCTCCCAGGGCCTAGGGGTTTAGTCTCGGGGTTCGGGTGCTCCATGGGCTCCGAGGGTTCCAGAGGCTCCGAGTGTTTCAGGGGCCCCAGGGGCTCAGGGGCGCTCAGGGCCTCCCAGGGCCCATGGGGTTCAGTTCAAGGGTCGGGGGATGCAGGGGCCCCAAGGATTCAACGAGCTCAACGTGTTCCAGGGGCTGCAGGAGCTCGAAGGCGTCGGTGTGCCCAAGACCTCCCACGGCCTACGGGGTTCAGCCTCGGGGTCAGGCTCTAGGGGTTCCAAGGGTTCCAGTGGCCCCAAGTGTTCTGGGGGCAGCAGTGGCTCGGGCCTAGGGGTTCGGCCTTTGGGCTCGGGTACTCCAAGGGCCCCAGTTCGCTTGAGACTTCCTCCTGGGCGTTTCGCTTGGGACATACGCGTTGGTGGTCTCAGCGGTTGGTTGCACCGCCTCCATTTATTGTGCACACGCACGTTGGTGCGTAGCCCATGCGTTATCAAGCGACCGCGGTGCGCGGATGGCGTCGTGGCAGGTTTCTCCCTGTGTGTGTTTTGTTTTCTCATCGGTGGCGCCAGCTTTCTGTGAGTATCACGTGCCTTCGATGCGCAATATTTGCCATGCGAATCTTCGTCACCAGCTTGATTCGAATGACAGTCCATCCTTTGTTGCCAAAGCAGCCATATACCTGTCACGTGCCTTTCGGCTCAACCACTCCGCTCACGCCTGGGGTCTAGAGGTCGGGGTCTCGGATGTTCGCGTGGTCTTGTGGCCCCAGGGGCTCGGGGCTCTGGGGCGCCCAAGGCCTCCCAGGGCCTAGGGGTTCAGTCTTGGGGTTCGGGTGCTCCAAGGGCTCCAAGGGTTCCAGAGGCCCCGAGTGTTCCAGGGGCTCCAGGGGCTCAGGGGCGCCCAGGGCTTCCCAGGGCCTGAGGGCTCAGTCTTGGGGTTCGGGTGCTCCAGGGGCTCCAAGGGTTCCCGAGGCTCCGAGTGTTCCAGGGGCTCCAGGGGCTCAGGTGCGCCCAGGGCCTCCCAGGGCCTAGGGGTTCAGTCTAAAGGTCGGGGGATGCAGAGGCCCCCACGCATTCCACAGGCTCCACGTGTTCCAGGGACTGCAGGAGCTCGAATGCGTCGGTGTGCCCAAGGCCTCCCACGGCCTACGGGGTTCAGCCTAGGGGTCAGGCTCTTGGGGTTCCAAGGGTTCCAATGGCCCCAAGTGTTCTGGGGGCCAGCAGTGGCTCGGGCCTAGGGGTTCAGCCTTTGGGCTCGGGTACTCCAGGGGCCCCAGTTCGCTTGAGACTTCCTCCTGAGCGTTTCGCTTGGGACATATTCATCGGTGGTCTCAGCGGTTGGTTGCTCCCTTACTGCCCCCACCCGACAGCAGCTCTACAGTTTGTCTGGTGCGGCCGCTACTGTGCAACCAACTTACCACGGCCCGACTCCTACTCTACGACTACTTGTCTACGACCACCCCAGTAGTGCTCCAATTCTGCTTATGGGCTACTCCCTTAATCTGCCGATCTACGAGCGCTTCGTTTCCCATTATATTCCTACTCCACGGGGGGTCGAATACCTCTGCATTCGTACCATTCTTTTGTTCGACTCATGCTCGGTCATACCACTACTCAGCTCTTACTACACGCCCGCGCTGCTCCAAACTTACTGTACCCTGTTAGTGCTCTACTCATACCGACGCACCAGCCCCGATTCTATCAAGGTTTCAGTTTTTTTGGTTGTGCTACCACTCTGTTTCGGCGCTACTGCGGTTTTACTGCTCCGCTCTTACTATTGCAATACTGCGAATCTGACCACGAAATTACTCACGTTGCATTTTCCCTTCTAGTTACGACGGCGACTACTACGACTACTGTTACTGCCAGTACTATCTATTACTAGTGCTGTTACTATTGCTACTACTACTACTGCTGTTACCGCCGCTCTATTATTGCACCTGCTACCGCACCTGCTTCTACGATCACTACCATTGCTATTACTACTATTTGCTAGTAAGACCCCGACCAGGGCTACAACTGTTACTACTTCTCACGGCGACCACGACTACCACGACTAGTACTAGTACAATTACTACTACTACTACTACTACTACTACTACTACTACTACTACTACCACTACTACCACTACCACTACTACTACTACTACTACTGCTACTGCTACTACTACTACTATTACTACTACTACTACTACTACTACTACTACTACTACTATTACTACGACTACTACTACCACTACCACTACTACTACTCTATTCAGGGAGCTGTAAGCATTTCCAGAAAGCTATTACTGCGCCTGCTGCACGTACCCGTACTATCCCTGCTACCAGAACGCGTACTCGCATTGATGTTGGTATTATTACTTGTACGACTGCCACTACTACTAGCACGGCTATTACACAACTACTAAACACATGTTACTACCACGACTACTCCCATCACTACTATTACTGCTGATGTTACTACTACACTATCATTATTACCAGCTTACCACAGCCAGGAAGCCATGTGAATAGCTAGGGAACCATGCAATTAGCTTGGAAGGCATATGATTAGTAGTGGGGCGCCATGCGAATAGCCAAGTCCGTGCACGTTCAGATAACGGTGCAACGTGCCTTTTTGTTCGCGTACAGTGCCCATAGGTTTGTAATGTACCACTGTTTGGAGAACCACATCGGCAACTACTCGTACTACTACCACGATTACGACCACCACTACTACTACTACTACTACTACTACTACTACTACCACTACTACTACTACTACTACTACTACTACTACTAATACGAATGCTAATAATACTACTACGATGTTGGATAGTACGACTACTAGTGTGAATATTACTACTTATGGGTTGCTACTGCCACTACGACTACCACCACCACCACCACCACTACCACTACTACTACTACTACTACTACTACTACTACTACTACTACTACTACTACTACTACTACTACCACTGCCACCACCACTACTACTACTACTACTACTACTACCACTCCTCCTCCTCCTCCTCCTCCTACTACTACTACTACGACGACGACGACTACTGCTACTACTACTACTACTACTACTGTTACTTCTACTACTACTACTACTACTACTACTACTACTACTGCTGCTGCTGCTGCTGCTACTACTACTACTACTACTACTACTACTGCTACTACTTGGGTCATTGGGCGTTTGGGCGGTGGGTGTCTCAGGGCCGTAGGCCGTAGGCGTCTCGGGGCCTTGGGCGTCTTGGATACCTTGAAGCTTGAGGCGCATGGTGCGAGATGATCGTGCGAGAGGGCTGGGGGGCGCGAAGGTACCGCCTCCCCATTGCGGCAGCCATCAGCGAGAAACGCCTGCGCCAGGGCAAGGCGCCACGCTGTCCGCAGACATTGCTCAGCGTGGCTAACCGCCCTGGCACAGCGTCCCTTGGCGGCGGAGGGGCCCCTCATTCGGGCGGTCGAAGGCCTACGGGTCGAAGGCTGTTCCCGAGCGCTGCGGGGCGCCTGGCAAGGCCCGTTGTGGGGTTGCCATTCTGGGCCTACGGGGCGGGGCGGCCACTCGAGGCCCGTGTCCCATCCCGTGCGAAGTCCAGGCGCACACGCTCAGCATGCACCCAATATATCCAAGACGCCGAAGGTCCCAAGGCGCCCAGGGTCTAGGGCCTAGGGCCTAGGGCCGAGGGTCGCCACTGCACGCCCCTCGCGCGGATCGTCTCGGCACGCCCATCGCGCAGATCCCTTCGGCGCATCCTTTGCGCAAGCCCGCCAATTTTTTGTGTTAACGTCGCAGCGCGCAATGCGGGTTGCCCCTTGGGCCCCCCTTCGGAGCCCTCATGGGGGGGGGCCCTGTTGAACCCCCTTCGGGGCTGCGGCGTGCCTCGGGGGGGGGCCCGAGGCGCTCTACCAAACGGGCGGTGGCATTGGGCCTTGGGCCCCGAGTGGGGCTCCCAATTGGGGCCACGCGACGTGTGCATGGTGTGCTGCGATGGGCGTCTTGGCTCTTGGACGCATGCCCGCGGTGGCACGGGGTCTTTGGTGGCGCGCCCTGTGGTGCCGCGAAGCGTGCGAGGGGGCGTGCCGAACTTGGCATGCGGGCGGTGGCGCAGTCACTGGGCCCCATGGGTGGAGGTCCCGCTGGGGCCACGAAGCGTGTGAAAGGTGTGCCGAAATTTGCGTGATGGACGCGTGCGGGCGGTGGCGCGGTGGCCTTGGGTGGGGGGCTCTATTGTTCTATGGCATGGGCTATGGCATGGGCCGCGAAACGTGCGAGGGGCGTGCTGGAATTGTTGTGGTTGGCGCATGCGGGCGGTGGCACCTCGGGCCTTGTGGGGCTCCATGTGGGGCCACGCAACGTGGGAGGGGTGTGCTGACATTGAACGTGGTGGACGCATGTGGGCGGTGTCACTGGTGGGCCGTGGGCCAATGGTTGGGCTCCCTGTGCGGCCACGCGACGCAACGTGTGAGGGGCGTGCAGAATTTTTGCGTGGTGGGCGCATGCGGGCGGTGGCACTGCGGTCTCGGGCCAAGGCCTCGGGCCCTTGGGTGGGGCCCCCCATGTGGCCACGGAGCGTGTGAAGGGGTGTGCTGAACTCGGCGTGGTGGGCGCATGCGCGCGGTGGCACTGGGACATTTGGTGGAGCCCCCTATGCTGCCACGAAGCGCGTGGTGGGTGTGCCGAAATTGGCGTGGTGGACGCATGCGGGCGGCGGCATTGGGGCCGTGGGCGCGTGGCTCATGGGGCCGCGAGGCGCGCGGGATTTGTGTGCCGAGATGAGTGTATGGGGGCCTTGAGTGGAGCTCATTGGAAACCCCTGTGGGGCCACGCAACGTGTGCGGGGTGCGCCGACATCGGCGTGGTGGACGAAAGCGGGCGGTGATACTGAGGCCTTGGGCGGAGCTCCTACTACTATTACTATTGCTACTACTACTACTACTACTACTACTACTACTACTACTACTACTACCACTACTACGACGACTACTACTATTACGACTACTACTACTACGGCTACTACTACTACTACTACTACTACTACTACTACTACTACGACGACTACGACACTACTACTACTACTACTACTACTACTGCTACTACTACTACTACTACTACTACTACTACTACTACTACTACTACTACTACTACTACGACTACTTGGGTCATTGGGCGTTTGGGCGGTGGGTGTCTCAGGGCCGTAGGCCGTAGGCGTCTCGGGGCCCTGGGCGCCTTGGATACCTTGAAAGCTTGAGGCGCATGGTGCGAGATAATCGTGCGAGCGAGCTGGGGGGCGCGAAGGTGCCGCCCCCCCATTGCGGCAGCCATCGGCGAGAACACCTGCGCCAGGGCAAGGCGCCACGCTGTCCGCAGATATTGCTCAGCGTGGCTAACCGCCCTGGCACAGCGTCCCTTGGCGGCGGAGGGGCCCCTCATTCGGGCGGTCGAAGGCCTACGGGTCGAAGGCTGTGTCCGAGCGCTGCGGGGCGCCTGGCAAGGCCAGCTGTGGGGTTGCCATTCTGGGCCTACGGGGCGGGGCGGCTACTCGAGGCCCGTGCCCCGCCCCGTGCGAAGTCCAGGCGCGCGCGCTCAGCATGCGCCCGAGATATCCAGGACGACCACTACTACTACTACTACTACTACTACTACTACTACTACTACTACTACTACTACTACTATTACTACTACTACGACTACCACTATTACTACTACTACTACCACCACTACGACTACTACTAGTACTACTACTACTACTACTACTACTACTACTACTACTACTACTACTTCTACTACTACTACTACTACTACTACTACTACTACTACTACTACTACTACTAACATTAACATTAACACTAACACTAACACTAACACTAACACTAACACTAACACTAACACTGACACTGACACTACTACTACTACTACTACTACTACGACTACTACTACTACTACTACTACTACTACTACTGCTGCTACTACTACTACTACTACTACTACTGCTGCCGTGTGGTGCCGCGCCGTGCCGTACTGTGGGGTGTTCTGCCGTGTGGTGCCGCGCGTGGTCGTGCGCGCCGTGCCGTGTCGTGTGGCGCCGCGCTGTGCCACGCCGTGTGGTGCCTCACCATGCCGTGCCGTGTCGTGCCACTGTGTGTCTTGCCATGTGGTTTGTGTTGTCGCTGTGGTGGGCCGATGGCGATGGTGTCTTTGACTGAGCCATTCCCAGAGGCCCAGACATCGACATCCTCAGTGCGACGCTCAGGGACGAGTACGTGGAGACGAAGCAGGACCTGCTGAGCCTCATCGGCGCCGGATGGGTGCCCGAGGTCGCTGGACTCAAGATTCTGGGTCAGAGGCGCGTGCTCGAGGTCTGCAGCAGGATCAAGGAGAGGCTGGCCGCCGCGCCCCGGGCGCCCACTCCGAGGAAGAGCTCAGGCGCTCCCACGCCGACGAAGAGCTATGCCACTCCGAGGAAGAGCTCAGGCGCTGAGCCTGCCTCCTCGTCGGCCGCGGCGTCGCCGCGGCCTGGCAAGCTCCTGGACGACTACTGGCGCGTCAGGGCCGTGGACAAGGCGAGCCGCGAGAAGAGCAAGCTGCTCCGCGATGCTGCGCAGGTGCGCGAGTGCGAAACCTCCCGCCCCCCAACATCTTCAACCCTCCCCTGCGCCACAGGGGCGCAGGGGGGGGCGAAGGGAAGGGGAGGGGACGGGGGAGAAGGGGAGGGACGAGGGAGGAGGAGGGGGGGGGGGGAGGGGGGGGGAGGGGAGGGGGGCGAGGAGTCCCCTCCACTCTCCTCCTCCTCCTCCTCCCCTCCTCCTCCTCCTCCTCCTCCTCCTCTCCTCCCCCCCCTCCCCTCCCTCCTCCTCCTCCTCCTCCTCCTCCTACTCCTCTACTCCCCCCATCCTCCCCCCATCCTCCTCCCCCTCCTCCTCCTCCTCCTCCTCCTCTTCCTCCTCCCCCTCCTCCTCCTCCTCCTCCTCCTCCTTATCGGGGGAGGAGGTGGAGGTGAAAGCATTGAACGCCCCAGGTTGACCCCAAGAGCATGCCGCAGGAGAACAAGGGTCGCATCGAGGAGAAGCTGACGAAGCGGAAGGCCGCCGACGCTCCAGAGAAGCACGCGGCCGCGAAGGCCGACAAGGGCAAGGACAAGGACAAGGGGGAGGACAAGGACAAGGAGAATGACAAGGGCAAGAGCGCAGCCAAAGAGAAGCGGCAGGACAAGGCCAAGAGGACGGACAAGGACAAGGGCAAGGGCCCACAGAAGGAGAAGAAGAGCGCAGCCAAAGACGAGGGGGCCAGCGCAGCCACAGCGTCAGCCGCTCCAGCTCCAGCGAAGCAAGGTAAGGATGAGGCGCCCAGCAAGCGCGACAAGAAGGACAATAAGGACAAGAAGGAGAAGCGAGGAGAGGACGCGCGGGACAAGAAGGAGAAGAGAGGAAAGGAGCGTGAGGATGCAAAGGTCAAGGATAAGAAGGAGAAGAAGGCAACATCTAAGAAGGAGAAGGCCGCAGAGGACGACCAGCCAGGTCAGGCAGCGACGGCAGCCCCGCACACCCTAGAGAGGAAGCAGACCGCTGCCAGCCACCAGGCAGACAAGGACAAGAAAGGAGAGAAGAAGCACAAGAAAGAGAAGAAATATAAGAAGGAGAAAACAACACAAGGAGGATGACGGCAACGCTTCTGAGGATGATTGCTTGTCGGCGATGCTCGAGGAGCTCTTCGACGAGACATCGCCAAAGGAGGCGCCGCGCCCGCAGGAGGACAAGGAGGACAAGGGCCCAGAGGATGAGTCCGACGACAATGAGGAGGAGGAGGAAGAATCCCAGGTCGATTCCGAGGAGGAGGACGAGGACGACGCCGAGGCGGAGAAGGATGACGGTGAAGATGAGGATGAGGCGCCGAAGAGCCCAGAGCATTCGCAGGATGGCGTGGGCCATGAGGCTTCCACGCCCGCGGGTGCGCCGAACGGCGTGGCGCAGATCGGCGAGCCGCAGTTCCCCATCGCCGACGCCTCCGCGATCGGCTCCGCGGCGGCTGTGGGCGCCAAGGTGGACGGCTAAGGACGCCTGTGCTCTCTCGTGTAGCATGGCACAGCCAGACCGAGGTATAAGATCGAGGTCGGTTCGGGGAGGGTGCCCTCGTGTTCTTCGTGTTTGTTGGATGTTCTTGTGCACCCTGGTCAGGATGCCCTTAGATGCTCTGTCTGTTTTGGCCAGCGGAGGGTCTCATGTTCTTGAGGGGTGTTCTTCTGGCATAGGTATGTCTGTATTCGTGAGGTTCCTGTGTTTACAGGTGTGCATCTTAATGTGTACGCGCGCTCAGATGCGATTGTCGCGTGCCTGCCAGTGGCGCAACAGTGCCTGCTCATGCGCATCTCAAAGTATAGGTGCTGATTTGTTTTCCGTTTCCGTGGCATTGGAATGTTTATTGTTGCGCCTGCCAACGTTTATGGGCTGCGATCGCATGAGATTGCCACGAGCCTGTCTTGCACATCCAATGTGGTGTCATCGCTTTGCCCTGAAAGCTTTCTGGTCTGAGGGTCGAGGGGGCATAGTAAGAGATATGGCGTGCGAAGTGGGGGGGTGTGGGTGGGTGGGGCGGGGGGAGGGGGGGGGGGGGGGGGGGGGGGGGGGGGGGGGGGGGGGGGGGGGGGGGGGGGGGGGGGGGGGGGGGGGGGGGGCACGCGCAAACCAGTATGTGTTTGAATGTGCCCACCGCTGGGCGCGCGCACAATGAGCTGGACTCAGACTCACGCCTGCAGTCGCGCCTTCTCGGCACAAAGAGGCCGTTCGCACCCGACATCCTCTGTTGCATCCTTGTCTGGCCGACTCTGGAGCGCCCTGGCTTAGGTTGCACCTTCTGGACGCACAGAGGCAGTCTGGTCGAAACATCTTCTACCTTCTGGACGCACAAGAGGCGTCTGGTCGAAACAATCTTTCTGCTGTAAATCTTGTCTGGAGACTCTGCGCAACCCGTGGCTTAGAGAGGGGGGGGGGTGGGGGGGGGGGGCGGGGGGGGGGGGTGGGGGTGGGGGGGGGGTGGGGGTGGGGTGGGGGTGGGGGCATCAGCAGCTGCAGCATTAGCATCAGCAGCAGCAGCATCAGCTGCAACAGCAGCAGGAGCAGGAGCAGGAGACATAACCCAACCCATACGTCCAGCGCCTAAAGACTAGAAACCAGTTTAGGTAGTGATCGCCACTGGCCAGGGTAATGATCCCTGCCGAAATGGGCAAGTGCCCTCAGAGTTCCCCCGCTGGGATGAGCCAGAGCTTAACTGTAGTAGCCACAACGTGTCCCCCGTCGATTGGTAATGCGCTAGACCATGCTAGTTGCTGCGTGTGCCTTGTCTGCTACCCGTAACGGATGAACCCGCCATGTCCACTACCAGCGACGGTGTCGTAACCACAGGCATACAGCCATGACATGTTTAAAGTTCTAATTACTTTTGCCCACACGCAGTGTGTGGTGGTGTACAGAAGTGGTAGATGCAATCGCAGCATATATACGAGTAGTGGTCGTAGTAGTCGCCGTCGTCGTGGTAGTAGTAGTAGTAGTATTACTAGTAGTAATAGTCGTACTATACATTGTTGTACTTGCTACTACTGCTACTATTGCTGCTGCTACTACTCCTACTACTAGTCCTGCTACTACTGCTACTGCTGCTGCTACTGCTACTGCTTTTATTACTACTACTACTACTACTGCTACTACTACTATCACGGTACTACTACTACCACTACTACTACCACTACTACTATTACTATTACTACTACTGCTACTACTACTAGTAATATTATCACAACGACTACTACTACTACTACTAGTACTACTACTACTACTACTACTACGACTAATACTTTTACTGTTTCTTTTAGTACGACTACTACTGTTGATACGACTACTACTACTACTACTACTACTACTACTAATAATAATAATAGTACTGCTACTACTACTACTACTACTACTACTACTACTACTACCACTACCACTACTACCACTATTACTACTCCTACTACTACTGCTGCTACTACGACTACTACTACTACTACTACTACTACTACTACTACTACTACTACTGTGTTACTACTACTGCTCGTACTATATGACTACTACCAGTGCTGCTACTATTACCACCACCACCACTACTACTACTAC
Source organism: Prorocentrum cordatum (assembly GCA_963575745.1). NCBI lineage: Eukaryota > Dinophyceae > Prorocentrales > Prorocentraceae > Prorocentrum > Prorocentrum cordatum. The sequence goes on along the minus strand of CAUYUJ010018172.1, from coordinate 70,859 downwards.
TACTACTACTACTACTACTACTACTACGTACTACTACTACTAACACTACTAGTACTACTACCACTACTATTACTAACTCCTACTACTAGTCTACTACTACTACTGAACTACTCTCTTTTTTACTGACTACTACGAACCGCTACTACTACCACACACCACTCCACCACCACCCCACTACTACTGACTACATACTACTACTACTGCTTACTACCACTACCACTACTACTACCACTACTACTACTACTACTCCTACTACTACTACTACTACTACTACTACTACTACTTCTTCTATCATTAAGACTACTAGTGCTACTACTACTACTACTACTACTACTACTACTACTACTACTACTACTACTACTACTAGTACTACTACTGGTGCTACGCTTACCATTACGGTTACTAGTACTGCTGCTGCTCTACTGCTGCTCTATTGCATCTCCTCTACGTGTCTTCCCCCGCACCCCGCATATCTCCTATTTCTATACCACGGCACTTCGCTGCTATTGCAGTGCCCATGCCCTCATATTTCGCATTCCGAAGCGCTATTCTAATACAGCTGGTCTGCTCCTACTCTGCTACTATTCTACGGATACACAATTGCTCTGGCACTACTCACATATTGCGCTACACTGCTCCACTGATGTGCTGCTGCACTACTTCTCCTTATTTTCCTAGTCAAGTACCCCTTCTGTATTCCTGTTCCGCTACTGCTCTACTGCGACTGCTCTGACCCGCCCTCTGCAACAATTCTGGTGCTATTCTACCGCTCGTGCTATTATTCGGTCACGGCCACAATGCTATTGTGCTGGTGCTGCGTTGCAGTTTCTACCCTACTATCACGCTACTAATCCCCGAC
>CAUYUJ010018172.1:55000-67500 GCA_963575745.1 Prorocentrum cordatum | reverse complement strand
AGACAAACATAACATACACACACACAACACCGACAACACACAAAAGCACGCACCACACAAAGCACACATCACACACACACACAACACTCACAATCCTGGGGCCTCCTGGAGCCTCTTCTGGTATCCAAGTCGAGCTTTCTGAGGCTTCCTGGGGGGCCCTGGTACACACATCGCAAGGTGTGGCAACCCCACTTGCGCTCGAGTGCGACTTCGCTGTTGCATGTCACTCCTGCTTCAAACGCCCCTTCAGCTGGTGGTATGATCCTGGGCACACACGTGCCACTTGTGTATATATGTGTGTGTGTGTGTGTATGTATATATGAATGGTGTAGCAAGTCTTACCACACCCACCTCCCCGCGGCAACGGTGTTCCGCAGATAGCTGGCAGCGCGCGGAAGCGCGGTGCGGCGGTTGTCGCGGATTTGCTCCGAGAGGCGAGGGCCTGGGTGAGAGCCAGGGCGACGTGCGGCGCGCGGATCACATTTGCTTCGACTGTTCCAGGGGCTCGGTGGCGCCCAGGGCGTGACAATACCAATGGGTTTTGTCTAGGGGGTCAAATGGGTCTCAGGGGTTCAATGGCGCCATAGATCTCGGGTGCATAGCTCGAAGCGAACCCTCGGCGGTTCGCTTGAGACTTCCTCCTGGGCGTTTCTCTTGGGACATATAATATTCATCGGTGGTCTCAGCGGTTGGTCGCACCACCTCCGTTTGTTTGTGCGCAAGCACGTTGGTGCGTAGCCCATGCGTTATCAAGCTATCGCGGTGCGCGGATGGCGTCGTGACAGATTTCTCCCTGTGCGTGTTTCTTCTCATCGGTGGTGCCAGCTTTCTGTGATTATCACATGCATTTGATGCGCAAGGTTTGCCATGCGAATCTTTGTTACCATATCGGTACCAATTGATGTGAATGGCCGTCCACCCTTTGTTGCCACAGCAGCCATATACCTGTCACATGCCTTTCGGCCCAACCACTCCGCTCACGCCCGGGGTCTAGGAGTCGGGGTCTCGGGTGTTCGCGTGGTCTTGCGGCCCCAAGGGCTCGGGGCTCTGGGGCGCCCAGGGCCTCCCAGGGCCTAGGGGTTCAGTCTTCGGGTTCGGGTGCCCCAGGGGCTCCAAGGGTTCCAGAGGCTCCGAGTGTTCCAGGGGCTCCAGGGGCTCAAGGGCGCTCAGGGCCTCCCAGGGCCTAGGGGTTCAGTCTTAGGGCTCGGGTGCTCCAGGGGTTCCAAGGGTTCCAGAGGCTCCAAGTGTTCCAGGGGCTCCATGGGCTCAGGGGCGCTCAGGGCCTCCCAAGGCCTAGGGGTTCAGTCTAAGGGTCGGGGGATGCAGGGGTCACACGGATTCCACAGGGTCCACGTGTTCCAGGGGCTGCAGGAGCTCGAAGGTGTCGGTGTGCCCAAGGCCTCCCACGGCTTACGGGGTTCAGCCTCGGGGTCAGGCTCTAGGGGTTCCAAAGGTTCCAGTGGCCCCAAGTATTCTGGGGGACAGCAGCGGCTCGGGCCTGAGGGTGCAGCCTTTGGGCTCGGGTACTCCAGGGGCCCCAGTTCGCTCGAGACTTCCTCCTGGGCGTTTCGCTTGGGACATAGTCATTGATGTTCTCAGCGGTTGGTCGCGCCGCCTCCATTTTTTTTGTGCACCAGCACGTTGGTGCGTAGCCCATGCGTTATCACGCTATCGCGGTGCGCGGATGGCGTCGTGGCAGATAGTCCCTGTGCGTGTTTTTTTGTTTTTTCCCCATTGGTGGCGCCAGCTTGCTGTGATTATCGCGTGCCTTTGGTGTACAATATTTGCCATGCGAATCTTCGTTACCAGATCGATACCAATTGGCTTGAATGACAGTCCACCCCTTGTTGCAAAAGCAGCCATATACCTGTCACGTGCCTTTCGGCTCAACCACTCCGCTCACGCCTGGGGTCTAGGAGTCGGGGTCTCGGGTGTTCGCGTGGTCTTGTGGCCCCAGGGGCTCGGGGCTCTGGGGCGCTCAGGGCCTCCCAGGGCCTAGGGGTTCAGTCTTGGGGTTCGGGTGCTCCAGGGGATCCAAGGGTCCCACAGGCTCCGAGTGTTCCAGGTGCTCCAGGGGCTCAGGGGCGCTCATGGCTTCCCAGGGCCTAGGGGTTAAGTCTAAGGGTCGGGAGATGCAGGGGCCCCAAAGATTTCACAGGCTCCACGTGTTCCAGGGGCTGCAGGGGCTCGAAGGTGTCGGTGTGCCCAAGGCCTCCCACGGCCTACGGGGGTCAGCCTCGGGGTCAGGCTGTGGGGGTTCCAAGGGTTCCAGTGGCCCCAAGTGTTCTGGTGGACAGCAGTGGCTCGGGCCTGAGGGTTCAGCCTTTGGGCTCGGGTACTCCCAGGGCCCCCGTTCGTTTGAGACTTCCCCCTGGGCGTTTCGCTTGGGACATACTCGTCGTTGGTGGTCTCAGCGGTCGGTTGCACCGCCTCCATCTTTTTGTGCGCAACACGTTGGTGCGCATCCCATGCGTTATCAAGCGACCGCGGTGCGCGGATGGCGTCGTGGCAGACTTCTCCCTGCGCATGTTTTTTTGTTCTCATCGGTGGCGCCAGCTTTCTGTGAGCATCACTGCTTTTGTTGCGCAATATTTGTCATGCAAACCTGCGTTACCAGATCGATACCGATTGATTTGAGTGACAATCCATCCTTTGTTGCCGAAGCAGCAATATACCTGTCACGTGCCTTTCGGCCCAACCACCCCGCTCGCGCCTGGGGTCTAGGGGTCGGGGTCTCGGATGTTCGCGTGGCGTGGTCTTGTGGCCCCAGGGGCTCGGGGCTCTGGGGCGCCCAGGGCCTCCCAGGGCCTAGGGCGTAGCCCATGCGTTATCAAGCGGCCGCGGTGCGCGGATGGCGTCGTGGCAGACCTCTTCCCGCGCGTGTTTTTTTGTTGCTGTGATTGACGCATGCCTTTGATGCGCAATATTTGCCATGCGAATCTTCGTTACCAGATCGATACCAATTGGCTTGAATGACAGTCCACCCTTTGTTGCAAAAGCAGCCATATACCTGTCACGTGCCTTTCGGCTCAACCACTCCGCTCACGCCTGGGGTCTAGGGGTCGGGGTCTCGGGTGTTCGCGTGGTCTTGTGGCCCCAGGGGCTCGGGGCTCTGGGGGCGCTCAGGGCCTCCCAGGGCCTAGGGGTTCAGTTTTGGGGTTCGGGTGCTCCAGGGGGTCCAAGGGTTCCAGAGGCTCCGAGTGTTCCAGGGGGTCCAGGGGCTCGGGGGCGCTCAGGGCCTCCCATGGCTTAGGGGTTCAGTCTAAGGGTTTGGGGATGCAGGGGCCCCAGGGATTCCACAGGCTCCACGTGTTCCAGGGGCTGCAGGAGCTCGAAGGTGTCGGTGTGCCCAAGGCCTCCCACGGCTTACGGGGTTCAGCCTCGGGGTCAGGCTCTAGGGGTTCCAAAGGTTCCAGTGGCCCCAAGTGTTCTGGGGGACAGCAGTGGCTCGGGCCTGAGGGTTCAGCCGTTGGGCTCGGGCACCCCAAGGGCCCCGGTTCGCTTGAGACTTCCTCCTGGGCGTTCCGCTTGGGACATACTCGTTGGTGGTCTCAGCGGTTGGTTGCACCGCCTCCATTTTTTTTTGCGCAAGCACGTTGGTGCGTAGCCCATGCGTTATCAAGCGACCGCGGTGCGTGGATGGCGTCGTGGCAGACCTTTTTTTTTTTTTCTTTTGAAAAAAATAAAAAATATATATATTATATATATATATATATAATATAAAAAATCATCGGTGGCGCCAGCTTTCTGTGAGTATCACTGCTTTTGGTGAGCAATATTTGTCATGCAAATCTGCGTTACCAGATCGATGCAAATTTATTTGAGTGACAATCCATCCTTTGTTGCCAAAGCAGCAATATACCTGTCACGTGCCTTTCGGTCCAACCACTCCGCTCACGCCTGGGGTCTAGGAGTCGGGGTTTGGGATGTTCGCGCGGTCTGGCGGCCCCAGGGGCTCGGGGCTCTGGGGCGCCCAGGGCCTCCCAGGGCCTAGGGGTTCAGCCTTGGGGTTCGGGTGCTCCAGGGGCTCCAAGGGTTCCAGAGGCTCCGAGTAATCCAGGGGCTCCAGGGGCTCAAGGGCGCTCAGGGCCTCCCAGGGCCTAGGGGCTCAGTCTTGGGGTTCGGGTGCTCCAGGGGCCCCAGGGGTTCCAGAGGCTCCGAGTGTTCCAGGTGCTCCAAGGGCTCAGGTGCGCTCAGGGCCTCCCAGGGCATATGGGTTCAGTCTAAGGGTCGGGGGATGCAGGGGCTCCAGGGATTCCACAGGCTCCGCGTGTTCTAGGGGCTGCAGGAGCTCGAAGGTGTCGGTGTGCCCAAGGCCTCCCACGGCCTACTGGGTTCAGCCTCGGGGTCAGGCTCTAGGGGTTCCAAGGGTTCCCGTGGCCCCAAGTGTTCTGGGGGACAGCAGTGGCTCGGGCCTATGGGTTCAGCCTTTGGGTTCGGGTACTCCAAGGGCACCAGTTCGCTTGAGACTTCCTCCTGGGCGTTTCGCTTGGGACATATGCGCTGGTGGTCTCAGCGGTTGGTTACACCGCCTCCATTTTTTGTGCACAAGCACGCTGGTGCGTAGCCCATGCGTTATCAAGCGACCGCGGTGCGCGGATGGCGTCGTGGCAGACTTCTCCCTGTGCGTGTTTTTTTTCTCGTCGATGGCACCAGCTTTCTGTGAGTATTACGTGCATTTGATGCATCTTCGTTGCCATATCGATACCAATTGATTCGACTGACAGTCCACCCTTTGTTGCCAAAGCAGCCATATACCTGTCACGTGCTTTTCGGTCCAACCACTCCGCTCGCGCCTGGGGTCTAGGGGTCGGGGTTTGGGATGTTCGCGTGGTTGCGTGGCCCCAGGGGCTCGGGGCTCTGGGGCGCCCAGGGCCTCCCAGGGCCTAGGGGTTCAGGTGTGGGGTTCAAGTGCTCCAGGGGCTCCAAGGGTTCCAGAGGCTCCGGGTGTTCCAGGGGCTCCAGGGGCTCAAGGGCGCTTAGGGCCTCCCAGGGTTTAGGGGCTCAGTCTTGGGGTTCGGGTGTTCCAGGGGCTCCAAGGGTTCCAGAGGCTCCGAGTGTTCCAGGGGCTCCAGGGGCTCAGGTGCGATCAGGGCCTCCCAAGGCCTATGGGGTTCAGTTTAAGGGTCGGGGGATGCAGGGGCCCCAAGGCTTCCACAGGCTCCACGTGTTCCAGGGGCTGCAGGAGCTCGAAGGCGTCGATGTGCCCAAGGCCTCCCACGGCCTACGGGGTCCAGTCTAGGGGTCAGGCTCTTGTACTAAACCCTGAACGCTACCCCCCGCCCCTTCGCGGGCAATCGCGCAGCCAGAGCGACCGAACCCCCCGCCATGTGCGAGCGGGCGCGCACGGAAGCCTCCTCGGGCCTACGGCTACATACAACCAGACCGTGCAAACCTTCGCCATCTGCCAGCGGGCACGCATGGGAGCGCCCTCGGGCCTACGACTACATACAACCAGACCGTGCAAACCCTCGCCATCTGCGAGCGGGCACGCACGGAAGCGCCCTCGGGCCTACGACTACACACAACCACACCATGCAAACCTTCGCCATCTGCGAGCGGGCACGCACGGAAGCGCCCTCGGGCCTTCAATCAGCCCACTGCCACGTTGCATTCGTTGTACTTACAATGGCGAGGGGAAATATGATTTTTATGGTAGGGCGGGCATCCTCCGTTCGACATCCCTTACTCTTACCCATGTTTCTGCCATCTCACTGCCATGTTGCATTCGTTGTATTTACAACGACGAGGGGAGCGATGATCTTTATGGTAGGGTGGTTTGCGGGCGGGACTGGCAGCCACCGCAGGTGGACTCCTAGGCAGGAGGGGGTCAATGTTTGCCTGGTGGGCCCTCAACTCGCACCAGACTCTGATTACTATTCTGCTGCGAACATAGCACTATTATCATTCTACGACTGTTATAGATCCGCTCCATTACGTCCGTAAGCTGACGTTGGTCTACTATCTTATAAGTACATGGGACCAGCCCTACCACTACTGACCTACTTGCAACCTCACCAGCTCTCTTACCCGACTCGTACTTATTGCAACTCTGGCTCCAGCTCTACTCTACCCCTGCTCTACCCCTGGTATACTCTACCCCTGCTCTGCCCTGCCATAGTATTACCACTCTGCGTCTGGTTTCCGAAATATGCACCCCATCCCCCCCGCCCCACCGCTCTGTTATTGCGGGCGCATCCCTCCAAATTATCGCCGTGCTGCGACGCACCCTCCACATTAATCTGCCATTCCTACGCTATTCTAATTCCACCTTTCTACCACTGCACAATTATTCCATGATTCACCCCATCGCGCGTTTCCAACTCAACTCCTCTACCAATAGATTCGTTTTTTTGCCACTTTTCTAGTTCTATTTTGCAATGACTAACGCTGATGGTTAGTTTTTCTTGAACAAATATTTATTGCTGCTCTAGTAAGCCTGGGCTCCCCCTAAGCCGCTATTATCCCGGCACGCCTGGTGCACTTCTGCTCTACCACTACCTTGTGATTCCTATTCTCTCACGACTGCTCTACAATAGTGTTGCAACTGGTTTGCTGCTGCCACTACGCTACTTTATAACCCTCCGCTAGAATGCCTTGCTACTCGTACTATGATCCTTCTTTTGGTTATGTTATAATCCTTTGCTCCCGTTATAATGTTGCGTCCTCGCCCAAATTCCATGACCGCGAGGATACTGCTACTCATGCGATTAATGTTGTTATTATCACCGCTACTACTTCGGCACCTGGGGGTGCGTTTCCGACTGCCGCTATTACTGACAAGATTATTGATATTACTAATACTAGTGGAACCACCACAACAACAATTACTACTATTAGTTTTACGATTACTACTACTATGCTATTACTATGACGACTACTATTACTACTACTACTACTACTACTACTACTATTATTACTACTACTATACTACTACTACTACTAGTACTAGTACTACTACTACTACTACTACTACTACTACTACTACTACGACTACTACTACTACTACTACTGCTACTACTACTACTACTACTATTACTACTACTTCCATTATTACTACGTCTGTCGTTTAGAATAATTATGTTGCCATGTTCCTGCTGCGACTATTGGTCATGATGCAGTGGGGGCCCTATCAACTTCATCTACTGCTGCGGTCAGTGTAGGCAGGGTCGCCGATGCAAAGAATTTTAGTGATACTAATACTTCCGCTGCAAAGCGATTAATACCATTATTGTCGTTACACTGTAACACAAGTGCAGCGCCAAAACATGACGGCGCAACAACGTTCCAACACATACAACCACCACGCTACTCAATTACTACAACGCCGAGCTTACAACAGTACTACACAACGTCATTGCGACATTGTTCCTGGCCCTACACTACTGGCGTCGGCGCACCGATCTCACTGCTCACGGCTACTACGTCTACGCCTTAGGTAATGGCAACCACGATGCGTTCATCCAACAGGGGGGGTAGTTTGGAGGATCAAGGCGAAGGGGTGGAAACGTGGCCTGCGTCTGGCCCATTTGTTCGTTTCCCGGCCCATTTGTTTGAATTCCGGCTCATTTGTCTGAATTCCGGCCCATTCGTTTGAATTCTGTAAAAATTCTGTTAGAATGTTGTACGAATTGCGGCCCATTTGTATGAATTTCATACCAGATCGTCATACATTGGGTTGATAGATCGCCTTGTGTATCGCATGTCACCTGTTGCGCACTAGCATCTGACCTCTTTGGCAGTAGCAGACGCCAAACGAACAAAAGGGCCAAACAGGCCAGGAAGACCAAAGCGGCCAAAAGGGCCAAAATAACAAAAAGGCCAAAAAGGCCAAACGAACAAAAAGGCCAAAAAGGCCAAACCACTTCCAGAAACAAAAAGGCCAAACAGGCCAAGCGAAACAGAACGGCCAAAAAGGCCAAAAGAACAAAAAGGCCAAACAGGCCAAAAAGGCCAAACCACATCCAGAAACAAAAAGGCCAAACAGGCCAAAGCCTTTCTGTTTGGCCTTTTTGGCCGTTTGGCCTTTTTGGCCGTTTGGCCTTTTTGGCCGTTTGGCCTTTTTGGCCGTTTGGCCTTTTTGGCCGTGCTGTTTCGTTTGGCCCTTGTGGCCTTTTTGTTTCTGGAAGTGTTTTGGCCTTTTTGGCCTTTTTGGCCTTTTTGTTCTTTTGGCTTTTTTGGCCGTTCTGTTTCGCTTGGCCTGTTTGGCCTTTTGTGCGTTGTGGAAGTGGTTTGGCCTTTTTGGCCGTTTTGTTCGTTTGGCCTTTTTGGCCTTTTTGTTATTTTGGCCCTTTTGGCCGCTTTGGCCTTGGCCTGTTTGGCCTTTTTGTTGTTTTGGCCTTGTTGGCTTTTTTGTTATATTTGGCCTTTTTGGCCGTTTTGGCCTTTTTGGCCTTTTTGTTTCGGGGTCGTCGTTTGGCCTTTTTGGCGGGTTTGGCCTTTTTGGCTTTTCTGTTTCTCTGAATTTTGCAATCTTTTTTCGTTGGAGGCCGTTAGCTTTTTGACAGTTTTTTTTTCAACTTTTTTTAGTTAGCGGCCTGGGATTTTGTCAGAAATTTGTCAATCATTTGGAGCTAACGCGGGCGCCTCGGGCTCTGAGGCGACAGTGCATTTCATGCTGGCTGGCGCTATCATGCGCGGCAGAGGAGGGGGGGTGCGGGGCGGGGGCAGAATGCTGCAGAAGGAAAGGAAGGGAGGATGGGGGCATAGGGGGGAGGGAGGGGGGGAAGGGCTGTTGTTTGGGGGGGGGGTGGGGGGGGGGGGGGGGGGGGGGGGGGGGGGGGGGGGTGCTCTTTGTGGGCGGCGGCATTTAGGAGTAGACCTTTGGGGGTAAAGTTCTACAGCTTGGGAAGCGGGCTTAGTTTGTGGCAGGAGGCCGAGGCGCCTATTCCGTGCTCCGTTCCTCCTCCTCCTCCCTTTTTCTTTTTTTCTCCTCCTCACTGCCCCTCCTCCTCCTCCTCCTCCTCCTCCTCCTCCACCTCCTCCTTCCTCCCCCTCCTCCTCCTCCCTCCTCCCCCCCCCCTCCGCTTCGCCCCCCGCCCCCCCCCCCCCCCCCCCCCCTCATGGCCCGGCCCTCGCTTCTCCCCAGGGCGCGCGGCCTCTGCGAGGAGACGCGTCTTGAGTGTGGGGGCCTTGTGTTGTGAGGGGGGGGCGCCGTCGTTCCCTGGAGGTGGGGGCCCGTCGTGGCCCGGAGGCGCTGCTTCGGTTCGGAGGCGTGTCTCGGCTCGGAGGCGCCGCCTCAACGGTTGTAGCCGTAGAGCTTTCAACACAACACATATATATATATATGTGTATATATACACATATATATATGTGTGTATATATATATACACAAGTGGCACGTGTGTGCCCAGGCTCATGCAACAAGCTGAAGGAGCGTTTGAAGCGGGAGTGACATGCAACAGCGAAGTCGCACTCGAGCGCAAGTGGGGTTGCCACACCTTGCGATGTGTGCACCAGAGCCCCCCAGGAAGCCTCAGGAGGCCCGACTTGGATACCAGAAGAGGCCCCAGGAGGCACCAGGATTGTGAGTGTTGTGTGTGTGTATGTGATGTGTGCTTTGTGTGGTGCGTGCTTCTTGTGTGTTGTCGGTGTTGTGTGTGTATGTTATGTTTGTCTAGCGTGTGATGTGTTGGGCGTGATTTGCGTCTCTGTGTGCGCATGTTGTTCTGACGCCCCAGGAGGCCCCAGGAGGCGCCAGGCGGCCTCAGCAGGCCCAGGAGAACCCCAGGAGGCTCCGAGGCGGGGTCTGGGGTACCAGAAGGCCCAGAAAGCCCCAGGAGGCCCCAAGAGGTTCCAGGAGGCACCCAGGAGGCTCCGAGGGGAGGTCCGGGGCCCGATTTTGGGAGGATGTCTCAGACGAAACCGCCATTCTCTGAGAATCGGGGTCGGAATTATTGAAATTACCACGTGTTTTTGAAGGTGTTATGTTAAAATGTTGAAATTCCCATGTGTTTTTGGACCCTGACGTCACGATCTGTGTGAGGGGTGCCACCGATTTTCAGAATGTCGAGGATGTCCCGAGCGAAACGGCCAGAAAAATCGCGGACGACGTGCGCATTACTCGCCTCTGAGCTCTACTCCCTCGGAGAGGTGCGTATGAGAATATGCATGTATCCAGCTGCCTGCGGCAACTGCGCCACCGCGCCAGCCCATGGACGATGCGCGGGGCTGGGCGTTGGCGGGAGGGGGGCGGAGCCCTTAAAAGATCACAGAAAGCCTGCCAGACAGCACCAGGCATTCTAACAGCACCAGCCATTCTACCAGACAGCACCAGACATTCTACCAGACAGCACCAGCACGGTGGCGGATATGTACATAACAGCCTCAACGGCGCCGTTCCCCCCTTCCACTGAGCTTTGAGGTTCGACGAAGGACGTTCTACAATTGGCTATCCATATGCGTTTGGGCCAGAGCCACTTCGGCACAAGCCCATGCAAGCATGGCAATCGAATTCGATCTGCATCCAGATTTACTGCGTTGGCAACACGTTCATAAGATTCTTTCCAACGAAGATGATGAGACAAAGTTTTCAGCTCGGCTGTGCATGTCTGACAGGCGGGTCATCAATGGCGTTGCACCCGCCGAGGGGATGCCAGTAGCAAGCGTCGCCCAATGGAACCAGGTCGTCGATTCACTCCGCATGCTGAAACAATTCCCAAGTAGGCCACCGTTGTTCGACCCAAGAGCGCGGCCCACCATGCCCGTTATGGCCGCCACTCGGGCCCATGAGCGCGCGTACGTCTGGAAGTGGTTGCCATGGCCTGTGTCAGAACATCTGTTGGACCCGCATGCTACGGATCATGCATTTACGATCGCTGTTGCAGTCATGTCAGAGCCAATGCGGGCGGACGGGTACGTTAACATGGTTTCACTTTCGCAGGTGTTCAAGCTATGCCCTATCAAACGGCCTCTTGTTAAGATTCTTAGTGCTGGGTCGAGTGTGTGGACAACGTGTTATGATCTTGATATTCCAGAGGCTCATTTCTGTAGTTCTGCGAAGTCCGCTGCTGTGTTGGATTGGGCGGCCGTTCGTAGGGGCGATGTGCTCATGGTATGTGATGAGAGACAGAGCTTGCCATTTACGTCGTATATGGGCACCGCGTTATTCGTTCTCGCGCTGTTAGTGTCTGTGGTATCCACGAATAACCAAGCTGGCCCCCACCTTCAGTGGGCATTCATGGTGCTATCCCACTGCCTGGGTTTGATCACGTCTCCGTTTGTTGTTGAATGCGTCGGTGTTCGGTGCCGTGTAGTGGGAGGTAGGGTTCCTTGCACGTTCGTGCGGGACCTGTTCTTTCGAAGGCTCGGGTTGCAATCAACATGGTGCACGGCCCCCAGGTCTGGACAAGGCGCGGCAATGCCGAGTGTTTCCCGCACCAGTGGCAGCACTATTGAATTCGCATTTGTTTTTTATTTTGCCATGCGTTTCTACGAGAGCAGTAGCGACGCACATGATACAGCCAGGGCAATGGTGCACGCCGTGGCGAAGCTCGTGGACGACAATTGGTCTCTACGTTTGCTGTCTGCGCCGCGGCCGTGTCAGCACCTGGCAGAGAACGACGCGCTCATGCGGTCAGCGGCGCGGGGTGATGATAAAGTACCGCTCTTTTACAGCCGCATTCTAGGGAAGCGACACGGCTCCAAGATCGAGGACGAACTCATTCTTCGACAGTGCTCGCATTGGCGTAATTTTCAATGGGCACGATCTGCTGGAACAATTTCGCTGGTCGCTGCCACTATGACAAAAACACGCATGGCATTTGCTCGTGCCCTGCAGGAGTGGACTGGCAAGTGCGTGGGGGTGCGGCTGTCCATCGATGACTCGCGAGTGTCTTCGTTGGAGTGTTCTGTTTCCCACGTGTATGCTGCTGGTTTGTTGGGCACGCCTCCAATGCAAGTGAAACCTGATCAGCACGCAGCGTTGGCAACAGACAAAGCGTTTGAGCAGTTCGAGATTGCGATCAAAGGCGGGGCTGGCGGCAAGCGTCGGCGCGTGCGACTGCAGTCAGCTTTGGCTACGTTGTCTATGTTTCTAGCAATGTCGAACGCGCTTTTCGCTGCACTTCCGATTACATGGCCAATGTTCATTCCGAGATCACCCCGTGGCGAGGGCAGTCGGTACACATATGCACTACATGAACATCAATATGGCAATCAGTATACATGGAGCGAGGCAACGAGGACCAGCGCGTGGACAGTATCAGGCGAGTTGTTGGCTGACCTCGGCGCTGCATCAGAATTTATCCTTGTCGTTTGTATGGACGAAGGACCAGCTTGCAATGCCAGGGGTCGGGGGCACTTTTGCATTTTTCTCCCTCCCTCTCATCCCCCTCCCCCTCCTCCCTCCCCCCCCCCCCCCCCCCTCCTCCTCCTCATCCGCCTCCTTCTTCTCCTCATCCTCCCTCCGCCCCTCCTCCGCCTCCCCGAGCCCCCGCGCCCCCCTCCTCCCCCTCCCCCCCCCCCCCCCTCCTCCTCCTCATCCTCTCCTCGTCCATCAT
>CAUYUJ010018172.1:0-50000 GCA_963575745.1 Prorocentrum cordatum | reverse complement strand
CTGTGGCATTGATTGCGTTGCGATTGCGGCGGTGGTGTTCGCGTGAGTTGCTGGTTGTAGTTGTAGGTCTGCTGCAATTATTAGTGCCTCGTGTTAGCTTGCGGGTCGGCCGAATTATGGGGCAACGGCATTGAAACTGAACCTTGCACTTACATAGAACAGTTAGAGTTTGATTGTGCACAGGTATTCTCAGCTCCAAATCCTCACGCGTGTATAATTTTCCACCAGTGGCCCCCATTCTGAGACGGGTGCTGAATTGCTAGTGATATCCCGTGTATACATACCATGCGCATATTGCAAACATGATAGCATTCTGCTATGGTCTCGTCAACTCTTGCTGCGCCGCAACTCTACTGCTATCGCCCCTGCTGTGCTGCCACAGCGCGTTTTCTCTACTTGTCATACGTTACCCCTGCGACGCACCTTGCATCGCCAGGCACCGCGAGCGCGAGCGAGGAGGCGAGGCGCGGGGCCAGGTGGAAGTCGAGAGCGACGGGGTCGAGCAAAGAGGTTGGCGGGCCCCCCGGTGGAATCGCGAAGCTCCCCCGCCCGCGTCGTCATGGCCGCCGCTGGACTCGGCGCCCCTTGGACCTCGGCCGACTTCGAGGTCCAAGTGGCGTTTTTGTATTGAAAGACCGCTTGAAGATTGGCTCCTGGCTTGGCCTCGGCGTCGGCTAACTGGTTCCCCTGAAAATCGAGGCGGGCGCCCGGGGTTCCATCGGCGGGGCCTCTGGAGCGGGTCCTGACCTTCTCAGAGGAACAACGCCCGCAGGTCAGCGCGCGGTCGAGACGGGCGGCAGCGCCGCTTCTGGCCGCGGCGCAGGCCTCGAATGAGAGCAGAGTTGTCTACCCCCCCTGGAAGAGGAGGGCGGGCGGTCTCCAAGACCTTTGCGAAGCCGAAAATCTCCGCGCGCAAAACTGCGCGCGAAACTCTGGTGCCCGGGAGGGGGCCGCGCATGGCTCGGACGACAGAGCCTTCGCCATCGAGCAAAACGCATCCCCACCCAAAGCTCTCCAGCCCTGGTGGCCTCCTGCCCGAGCCGTCGCTGCGCGCCCCGCCCTGGCGCAGGGGGGGCGACATGCGGGCCGAGCTCCACTTGGCCAGGGGCCGCGTCTGAGAGCGGGTCCTCCACGGGAGTGCTCAACAATGCCGCGTGAGAAGAGGAGGGGCTCAGACTCGGAGGATTCGCATCGACGCGCAATCCCCTGGAGGCCCAACGCATCTGCCACTGCGCGCCGCAATTCGTCGCGCCTTGGGCACCGAGCGCCGCGATGGCGCTGGCGTTTTATTTCGGCGCTGCGCAGCTGACACGCGCGGTCCATGGTATACTTTGCTCACCACGCTTTGTCTTGAGTCCAGAAATCACGGTCCACGCATGCTATGATAGCAGCGCGCCGCTGAGGGGAACTGAGACTACTTGACCGAAGCAGCGCCCGAATTGGCTCCAAAAGCGGCCCCGTGATTCCTAAACCTTTGCCCTCAGCCCACTCGGTGAGCCCCGGGAATTCAAGCCGAGCAAAAATTATGGCTTTCAAATTGCAAGGGCCTACCGTCTGATATCCCAGAGCCATCCAAGGTGGTTGCAAAAGGATGGCGTAGGAGGGCCAGCTCCGCGAGGGCCGACGAAGCGTGGCAGGGGCGGCGGAGGCGGGCCCCTTGACGCCGCGCCAGAGGCTCTGACCTGGCTTGGCCTGGGCCGCCGCGACCGAGGCCCTGCGCCAGCCCGCCCTCATCGGCGCCTCGTGGTGGCCTTCCCCCATTGCCAGGGCCCAGTGCAACAGGGGTCGGGCGCGGGCGCCCACCGAGGGGTCCGACTTGAGAGCCCGTGGTCGGAGCGCTCTGTCCTTGCAGATGGATTGACACCCCAAAGCGCTGGCCATATGGATTCGGGCCTGATTCGCGCGAATGGGGTCCATTCCCAAGCAGGCAGCACCGTGCAGCGCGGATGGCATGAACCCCATTCTAGCGGCCCTATAGCGTCGGGCTCCTCGCTCGGCCAGGCTGGTGAGTTTGACCCGCCCGCCGCCGCTGGGCGCCGATCAATCTCTCGCCAAACCTGGGCCTCCCACTCCAGGGGGCTCCGCAGGCCGAATCTACGCCTAAGTGCGTGCTGCGATTCAGGATTTGAAGCCCCAGCTGGCGGGCCCGCCCTCGGATTCGCGTCCTGAGAGGACGAGTGGAGGCCAGGATGTGGCATTTCCTTTGGGGGGCCGCCTGGTCGGGGAAGCGAAACTGGGATTCCCTTGGCCGCCATGGCCTCGACGCATTGGGGGGCGCCCTCAGAAAGTTGCCGGGGGACCTCGGCCTCCTCAGGCCCTCGCCCGCGGCTCGGATGCTGGAGTCGCCCACGAAAGGCACAGGGTGCAGATGGGGCCTGATGCTAGCCGGGGCATCCGCGACCGAGAAAATAGCGCGCTCGAAACAGCGAGTCCCCCCCGCGCCCCCCGCGACCACAGCCGAGACCACGCGGGCGGTGCGCGCAGAAATTCTGCCTCGGAAGGTCGCGAGGCGCTCGCTAGCGCAAACAGAGACCAGCAGTTTCAACGGTCGATGGGGGCCATGCTTGGGCGCCTCGGCCCACGAAAGATACATGCTGCAGCGTTCAAGAGCTTTGTGTAGGTCGAGGGGCGCCGTGCCTGGCGTCTCGCCAGGGGGGGGGGCCTTCTTCGTCGACCAACATCTGGTGCCGCGCGGCATCCTCGGATCCCCCCTCGGGGGCCGGGTAGTCGCAATCGCGTCGAATCGCGCGCCCTCAATCGAAGAGGAGGCCCGCGCGCGAACGCTCGACATGACCCCGGTGGCCCCAGCGTGGGGCCACGTGGGGTCTGACCCCTTGGGATCTGATTCTTATGATGGCTATATGGTTCTCATAGATTTGAAAGCAATGCGCAGTTGTTATTTTCAAAAAATGAGTAGGAGGAGGAGGAGGAGACGGGAGAAGGAACACAGGAGAATGAGGATGATCATCACTAGATACAATGATGAGGAGGAGTGTGGTAATCAGTCGCGGCCTAGATTGCACGCTGGATTCGCATCGAAATTGCAGCGGGCGCGCGTGCTGAATTACATATGTTGGATTCGCCTCGACATTCTGTCTGCGCCCGTGCCCAGAGACCCGCCGACGGCGACTACAGAGCGGGCGTTCAGGGTTGACAGCCAGCAGGTCTCATCTCGATCCCTCGCCCCCCGCCCCGTCGATGGCTCAACGCGGGGCTCGATGGCGCCCCCGCGTGCTCGCCTCGCGCGGGCTGCAATGGCGAGCGCCGAGGCGCGGTTGGGAGCGCTCGCCGAGCTCCCAGCGGGCGTGGAGGCTGCCGCCCCGCGCGCGGGATCGGGCGGGCCCGGGGGGGGGGGGGGCAGGAGAGCTGCAAGGAAGAGTGGGAGAAGAAGGAATGAGGAGGAGGGGGGGGAAAGGAGGGGAGGGCGGAGGAGGAGGAGGAAGGAGGGACGTTGGAGGAGGAGGAGGAAGGAGGAGGAGGAGAGGGGATAGGTGGAAGAGGAGAGAAGGCTTTTCCTCCACTTCAAGTTCTTCTCCTCCTCCTCTCCCCCTCCTCCTCCTTCTCTTCTCTTCTGCATATGTCTCCTCCTCCGTCTCGCCCCCCTCCTCTTCAGAATGCATCTCCAAAGGTCGCGATCCCCTCCTCCTCTTCCTTCCCGGATATCATTCTGCCCCTCCTGCCGCCGCTGCTGCTGCCCCCCCCCCCTCTCCCCCATCGCCCGCCCGCCCGTCCCAGTCCTCCTGCGCCGCCCTCGCAGCCATGAGCGCCCTCCATCAGCGACCGTTCTCACGGGCCCCATCCTCCTTTCTCCTGCATTCCGTCGTAGCCATGTGGGCTCCAGCTCGTTTCGGCTGAGCCCAGGCAACGCTTGCCATGGGCAAGGCGCGGAAGAAGGCCGCGGCCTCGAGGTCGAGCGCGACCTCGCCTCGGCCGTCGCCCAGGCCGTCGCCCTCGCCGTCAGCGGCGTCGGACCGCGACGGCCCGCAGGTCAGCGCGCTGGTCGCGGCCTTCCAGGGCTGGCTGAAGCAGAGCTCCACCCTGAGCTACAGGGTTGAGCTTTCGGGCCGCTTGGAGAAGTCGGCGCTGCTCGAGCACGCCGAGTTCCTCGAGCAGCTGCGGTGCATCGAGCTGGGCGACGGCAAGGGCTGCATCAAGGCAGCGCTGACACGCCGCGCCAAGAACTCGGAGTCCAAGTGGCACCTCGTGCGCGAGCAGAAGCAGTGGATCGACGACCGCGCGAAGATGGTTCGGGCCATGCTGCGCGACATCGACCAGGCGATCATCAAATACAAGGCCAGGGCCAGGGGGCGCGGCGAGCGGTCGCACGGCTGGCTCAGGACGTTCCTGGAGGACGACGACGACGCCGACGGCCGCGACGACGACGAGGGCGAAGAGAATGGCGAGGAGGAGAACGACGCGAGTTTCGAGCGATACCTTCCCGTGGACAACGTGGAGCCCGACATCGCGGTCGAGAAGAAGCTTGCAGCTGCGCCAGCAGCGGCCATGAAGAAGCCAGCCGCGCAGTGCATATTTACCCGTTACGAAAGTTATTCATCTTGAGCACTGACGGCTAGGGCGTCTCCGAGTGGCCCCCCGTTCCCCCCGTAGACTCCTAGCACGGCAGTCTTCGGCCTGGCTTGGCGGGGGAGATTTCCGGGGTTCTCCCTGGTAGCATTAATAGTATACAACCGATTCAGGATAAAATCTCACCCCCGTAAATTCACAAGGGAGAAATCACTCCGCGCCACTTCCAGGAAACTCTGAATCTCTCCCCGTATGAAACCACAAGGAAGAATCACTCCCATACCACTTCTCACCACAGCGCCCACACATTTCCAGCGTTTGGCCAAGATGAATTAACTTTCGTAACGGTGATGAGGATCCACTGCTTTTTCACACGCCAATGTCAGCCAACGTCATGAGGAACCCAAATTCGAAACCCGAACGGGGCCCAGCATCGCGCTCGATAAACACGTCGCCATCATCATTGCCACCGCTGCTCCGCTGCAACGACTTACTGCGCATTAGAGTTGTCCCGATTTCGAGCCCCGCTTTGGGCGGTGCCGACCGTCTGTTGTTTGCGTTCGCGCCTGAGGCGGATGCGGATTTCGCGCTCGCGTTGGGGCAGCGCCCTTTGCGGCGTCGCCATCGGGCTTCCAGCGGTACTGTGTGCACTCGGCGTGCCAACTCCTGCATGATTGCGTATTTGCTCGTTGCGTGCTTGCGGTTTCGCAGACCGCGGCAGGCAATTTTGCCGAGGGTCTGCGGGGCACGTGCAAGCGCGCTGTGGCGGCCAAAGGCGCTGCTGTGAAGGGGTAGCGCTGGTCTCACCCTTGTCGAAGTGCAATGTAAGATACCGTGAGGATCCACGGCTTTTTCACACGCCAATGTCAGCCAATGTCATGAGGAACCCAAATTCGAAACCCGAACGGGGCCCAGCATCGCGCTCGATAAACACGTCGCCATCATCATTGCCGCCGCTGCTTCGCTGCAGCGACTTACTGCGCATCAGAGTTGTCCCGATTTCGAGCCCCGCCTTGGGCGGGGCCGACCGTCTGTTGTTTGCGTTCGCGCCTGAGGCGGATACGGATTTCGCGCTCGCGTCGGGGCAGCGTCCTTTGCAGCGTCGCCATCGGGCTTCCAGCGGTACTGTGTGCACTCGGCGTGCCAACTCCTGCATGATTGCGTCTTTGCTCGTTGCGTGCTTGCGGTTTCGCAGACCGCGGCAGGCAACGTTGCCGAGGGTCTGCGGGGCACGTGCAAGCGCGCTGCGGCGGCCAAAGGCGCTGCTGTGAAGGGGTAGCGCTGGTCTCACCCTTGTCGAAGTGCAATGTAAGATACCGCTTACCCGTTACGAAAGTTATTCATCTTGAGCACTGACGGCTAGGGCGTCTCCGAGTGCCCCCCCGTTCCCCCCGTAGACTCCTAGCACGGCAGTCTTCGGCCTGGCTTGGCGGGGGAGATTTCCGGGCATCTCCCTGGTAGCATTAATCGTATATAACCAATTCAGGATAAAATCTCTCCCCCGTAAGTTCACAAGGGAGAAATCACTCCCATACCACTTCTCACCGCAGCGCCCACACATTTTCCAATTTTTTGCCAAGATGAATTAATTTTCGTAACGGGGACGTACCCGTTACGAAAGTTATTCATCTTGAGCACTGACGGCTAGGGCGTCTCCGAGTGGCCCTCCGTTCCCCCCGTAGACTCCTAGCACGGCAGTCTTCGGCGTGGCTTGGCGGGAGAGATTTCCGCGGTTCTCCCTGGTAGCATTAATCGTATATAACCAATCCAGGATAAAATCTCACCCCCGTAAATTCACAAGGGAGAAATCACTCCGCGCCACTTCCTGGCAACTCTGAATCTCTCCCCGTATGAAACCACAAGGAAGAATCACTCCCATACCACTTCTCACCACAGCGCCCACACATTTCCATTTTTTGGCCAAGATGAATTAACTTTCGTAACGGGGATGTATACGGGTGGGACGAGGGCCATCAGGTTGCGGTTGCCAGAAGGGCCCCCTCCCCCCATTTCCTTATCCAGCCAACTCTTTTCAGAAGAAGACGTTGTATCCCCATGGTGCCGTGTGAGTTCGGATGTGTCGCGTGAGTTCGGACGGGGATTCGAATCCGGATGCGGCTGTGCGAGCCTTGATGATGGCTCGCATGGGCGCGCTCGGGCTCGCACGAACCCATGCGAACTCATGCGAACCCATGCGAACTCATACGCGAACTCATACTCGATCACCCGCGGCTTGATGCTGAGAATGAGGATTGAGAGAGGAGGAGAATGGGGGGAGAGGAGGACATAGGGAGAAGAAGGAGGATGACAGAGGAAGAAGAAAAAGGGGGAGGAGGGGCAAGGAGGAGGAGGGGGGGGAGAAGACAGAGACACGAGAAGGAGGAGAGGAGGAAGGGTTGCGCGTCAAATGAGGGGGTGGCTCGATGAGGACGATGGGGGACAAGGGGGCGCTTCTCGCGATCGCTAGACGGCCTGGCGCAAAGCAGCCGACGGCACCTTCAAGGAGCTTGCCGCCGCGGTCAAGCATAGAGCAGGTGGCGTCGTCGCAGTCTGGGAGAGCGTCGACGGCAGCGCGTCGCAGGAGTGGGAGGTGGCCGGCTTGAGTGCGGAGGCGTTCGAGAAGCTCGGCAAGCCAGCGAAAGCCACGGAGCAGCTCGAGAAGGTGTGGAGCGTGGAGCAGAGCGGCGCTGACTTCTTCGTGAAGTACAACCGCAGGCAGGACGAGAGGAGCCTCATCCTTTGGGAGAAGAAGGGCGTTGCGAAGTGGCAGCGGTGCCAGATGATCCTGACGCCGACGCTGGACGAGGGGAAGGCGAAGATGTTCATGGCCCATCTGGGCAAGAGCTACGCTGCTGGCAAGATCGAGAGGACCAACCTGGTCGAGGAGAAGAACAAGTGGCTCCTGGCGCAGGGCGATGTCCCCAGGAAGAGCGGGCCAATGAAGCGGCCAGCAGCGGCCGCGAGCAGCTGCCGCGGCGACGGCGCCCGGGGGGAGACCTCGGACGAGCCCGGGGCGACGCAATTGAGGAAGAAACCAGCGGCCGCGAAGCCCGCCATGAAGAGGCCCGCAGCAGCGGGGGCGTCGCCAGCTGATAGCGCAGCGCCTGCTGATAGTCCGACTGCAGCGCCTGCTGATAGTCCGACTGCAGTGCCTGCTGGCGCGAGCAGCGCGGCAGCGCTTGCGGCGACGCCCGCGGGGTTCCGCGGCGAGGACGTGCCGCAGCCGCCAGAGTTCTTTCTGGGCGACGCTTGATCGAGGGATCATCTTCATCACCATCGTCATCGATCGCATCGTTCCCCTTCCGCTCGTTCCCCATCATGCGACCTCCCTGCGCCCCCACCGCCCCCGTCGCTCTGCGACCCCTCATTTCAATTAGTGACCCCTATATTCCTCCCCGTCGTCGCACACGAGCCTTTCATAGATAGGAGGCAGGGCGAGCAGGGCGGGTCGAGACAGAGCAAAGAGGACGCCGAGGAGGGGACGTGAGAAAGGAGCGGCAGAAATGATGGATGGGGCATGACGGGGAGCAAGGGGGGGGGGGGGGGGGGGGGGGGATGAAGGGGGCGAGGCGGGCGGGGGGGGGGGGGGGGCGGGGCGGGGTGGGGCGGGGTGGGCAGAAGACGGATGAGGGATGCGGGATGAAGGAAGATCAAGGAGAAGGCGGGATGAGTGGGCCCATGGAGGAGGCGGTGGGAGGATGGGGGGGACGTCGCGTTCCCGCTGCATCAGCCCACGCCCCCCCCTTCCCCTCCATCGCCGCTCGCAGGCTGTTGGCTTCCAGCGCTCCATCGACAACGTGGGCGGCGCGCGGCAGCAGGCGATCGACGCGTTGAATCGGCGCCGCCGCCAGAAGAAGATTGCGCAGGGCACGGTCGTGGAGGGTTCAACGACGGCGAGCATGGGCAAACGACGGCCATGAGACATCGGTGACCGAATCGATGACGACGCTGGCCAGGATTTCACATCCCCCGCCACCCTGTCCGGTTACAAAGGCCTGCCGGCCAGGCGCCGCCGCCCCTTGGCCTCGACCCGGGGTGGCGAGATACACGCGGTGAGAGGGCGCGACGGGTAGCAGACGGGCCAGGAGGTGGAAGAGGAGGAGGAGGGGGGGAGCGACAGAGGAGGAGGGGGTGGCTAAGGAGGAGGACGGGGGGGGGGGGGAGATTGGGGGGGGCGGGGAGGGCGGCGACGAGGAACTAGGATGGAGATGAGGTTCGATGAGGAACGAGGGAGGGAACGGAACGCCAACGCCCCCAGAAGGCGTCGGACAGAACGCCGCCACCAGGAACCTGGAACGAGGGCCTCACCTCGGCGGACAAGGGCCCCTCATCATTCTCCCCCCCTGGCCATCCTTGGTCGCTCCTCTTCCGTCGCATCTTCTCCATCCTCGCTATTCTCCCCCGTGTTTTCCTTTTCCTCATCCTCTCCTTCCGCTTCTCCATCCTTGCCGCCTCCACCCGTGGTACTCATCGGCCTTTCTATACCTTCTCTCATTACTTCGCAGCTTCCGCCCCCTCCGCCCCTTCTAATCCCCTTCGTCTTTCTCGATTATCCGCTCATTTCCTACCAGGGAACTGGCAATCGGCTGATGGACTGCCCGTCCGACAGCAGCGACGTGGAGGTCGCGTGCACGACGGGCATGGGGCATCAAAGAGGGTGGTCCATGTCCTCCATCCTCGCTCTTCTACCTCCCTCGCCCGCCCTCCATCCTCACGGTTCTCGACCCCCCCCCCCCCCTTCCTCCCCTTCTTCCTCCTCCTTCTTCGCCTCGCCCTCCTCATCCTCACTCTCTTCGCCCTCGTCCCCCATCATCATCCATCTTCGCCCTCCGCCCTCTTCCATCAAACGCACCCCGTCTTCTTAACGCGCGTTACTTCGACGCGCGAGCCCGATGCACATCGCCATCCACGGGGCCCTTCCGCGAACGCCTGCGCATCGGTCGACGTTGTAGGTCATGGCTTCCAACGTCGACCGATGGTGAAACCGTGGAACGCGCAAGTTCGCAATGCACCATGCGTGCGCCGTCGCACTGGGCATCGCCCGCATTCCATTCGCGCACGTCTCCCCCACATCCTGCCTCAACCTTCCTCCAAGTACTCCTCTTCCGCCGCCGCCCTTGCCTGCCCTCGCACTTTTCCCATGGCTCACAATTCTGATTCATCTCATCGCCGTTCCTCTCCATCCCCCCAATGCCGCGAAACTGCGCGGCGGAGCGAGTAGGGGGGAAGTGGGCGAAGAGCACGGATACGCAAGCGGGAGGAGGAGGAGGAGGAGGAGGAGGAGGAGGAGGAGAGGAAGAAGAGGACGATGAGGGGGAGGCGGAGGGGGGGGGGGATGGGGTGGGAGGAGGAGGAGGAGGAGGACAAGGATGGGGGGGAAAAAGGGGAAGGAGGAAAATGATGGGGGGGAGGACGAGGAGGCGGGGTGGGGATGATGAGGAGGATACGTAGATGATGAGGGGGAACTCGAGGAGCACGACGCCCCGCCGCCGCCTTCCACCCCCGCCCACCGCCCAAGGGCAACGACAAGCTCGGCTGCGTCTGGGGCCAGAGCTGCAAGCAGAGCGCCCCGAGGCGCAGGGGCCGCAGCCGCAGCCGAGGCACGGGCAGCGCGGGCAGCGAGACCACGCCCGGCCACCCGAAGGAGCTCGCGCGCAACCTGCAGCAGGAGCGCGGCGCCGCGGCAGCGGCCCAGGAGGTGGCGCCCAGCGGCAGCCAGCCACCCGCTGCCAGCGCGCCAGCGGCTGGCGCCGCGGCAGCCGCGAAGGGGCGCCCGCAGGAGGGGCTGCCGCCAGGCCAGCCCCCCCCCCCCCCCCTCCCCCCCCTGAGCGGACCGCCCGAGTCGCCGCCGCGGCGTTCGAAGCGCCGCAGGCGCGCCATCGAGTCGCCCGAGCCGCCCGCAGCGCCCATCCAGCCCAGGAGCGAGTCGCCACCGCCAGACAGGCAGCCTCGCGCACTCCCAGATGATGAGGTGGGCCAAATACTGGGCAGGGCCGAAGCCGCAGAACTGTCATCCCGCTGCGTTGACACAGTGAAGAGGCACCTGGAGAAGCTGTATGAGTCATTCATGGCGGATGGCAACCAGCTGTTCGAGCGAGTGCAGCACTGCTTGCGCCACACAGAGGATATGTTCATGAAGCTGAGCGATGGCAGGGTTGACAACGCAGACGAGATGGTGAAGCTGATGTACCAGCAGAAGGTCGAGCGCGATAAGAGCATGGGCGACGGCGAAGACAAGCGCTCCGACAATGAGAAGCACGACGAGAACCTCGACGCCTACTTCGCGGCATTGAAGGCGAACAACTTCGAGTTTACCCTGGATGGGCGGGAGCATCATGGCTGGCAGGTGGCGCCGCGGAATGAAAGCAAACCCTGCACGCGCTGCTGAGTACGGGAAGCTGAAGGGCGCTCGGCGCAGTGCCAAGTCGGCCTTCAGGGCCATTTTCGCGAAGGGGGAGTACGACACCTACATCGCCGAGAAGAGCTACACCGAGACCGAGGAGACCATCGACACGGACAAATGCCAGTACCTTCCGTTGCAGCGCATCGCGCACAGGGAAGGAGGTGGCCGCGAAGGACTCAGGGCGGCGTCCGCTGCCTCCAGATGGGCAAGAACTGGGTCTATTACGACGAGCGGACGCGCCGCATCAAGTTCTTGTATTTCGTCAGGGGCATGGACGAGAACTTCAGGAAGGCGTGGAGCGTCCACCAGACGTGGCGCAGCCAGCGCGCCCTCGGGGGCGCCCCCGCTGCTTCTGGAGGACAACGCGTTGAACATCACCGCAGTGCCACCATTTGAGGTCTGGTAAAATCTAGCAGGGCGGAAGCCGTCCAGTTTGCATTCTTGGGGGTGCCTGGTGTTTTTTTTTCGTGTTGGAGATGTTCTGTAATGAATGGGGCCTGGCTGCGTCATGTCACGGTGCGTGCCTCCAAGGAAGCAGCGGCGCCAGCGGGGGTGGGCAGCAGCGCGCCTCGCCTCCAACCCCTGGTGGCCAGGGCAGCGGTCAGGTAGAAGGTGGCGGAGAACCTGAACCAGACCAGTCAAAGCAGAAGAAAGCGTTGACGGAGGCGCAGAATAAGTGGAGGAAGAAGCTCTCGGAGATCACGAATCAGTGCAACAAAACGAAGACCGCTCGGGACAGCGCAGTCGCGTCTGCGACGTCGGTGATCAAGAACCTCAACGGCAACGGCCCTGCCTGGATGAAGTTGCGGAGCTTCTCTGACGCCGTGGGGCGGGCGCAGGCTAAGCTCGAAGAGAAAGAGAAGGGGGAGTTCGCAGTCAAGTTCTTCAGCCACAGCGAGGGGTCCATTCAGAAGCTCAAGAAGTCGATGGACGAGAAGCCGTTCGCAAGGGATGCCGAGGAGCTCAACAAGAGCATCGTGCTTGTGATCAATTCCCTGTCGCGCGAGTGCAAGCGGATCAACGACGTGTGCGCCAGCTCCCAGGCTGCCTGAGCACGCCACCTGCGGTCGGCAGCCATGTTTGTCTTCGCCTTCTCCAATCCAGGCACGCCCCTCTAATTGGGCCACCGCTAAGCTGGGGGATGAGGAGGGAAAGGGCGATGAGGAGGAGGGGCGACAGTAGCAGCAGGCGCATGAGGAGGATCGAGCGGATGAGGATGTCGAGGAGGATGATGGGGAGGATGAGGGGAGGATGACGAGGAGGAGGTGAGAGGTGCATACATCATGCTCTTGCCATCCCATCCCCACTGCCACTTTTGAAGGCGCGGCTTGGCCACTAGCGCCTCGCGGCGAGTTCGCATGGAGCACGAGGGGAGAGAACGACTCTCGATGGGGCCTGAGCGAGGGTTCCTTGCGCCCGAGTTGCTTGCGATAGTTGCTGTTATACACGAGGCATACGGATGCCAACGGGGCGTGCTTCGAAGGGATCGCATGGAGTGGGCCTTCCACGAGGCATGCGAAGAACCATGCGAGCAGAAGAACAAGCGAGCGAGACGCTGCGCAGGCCAAACGCACCGCCACCCGTCATTGACACAGGCTCCGCGGCTATGAACGCGACCCTGTCACGCAGATGGCCCACCGCGACAAACCTGGCCACCCTGGCTCGCTGCGTTGTTCTCGCATCGGCTGGATTGCCTCGAAATTCTTGAATCTCCGGGAGAATTCGGCGAAACCCCGAGAAATCCAGCAACGCAGGTGCCGCATGAGTTCCGTGTGAGTTTGACAAGAACTACCGCATGAGTTCCGCGTGAGTCTGGCACGAACCGCGTGGGGGGTCGCACCCGTTACCGCATGAGTTTGACACGACGTGCGCGTCTGAGTTCCGCATGAGTTCCGCACGAGTTCGCATGGGTTTTTTTTTGGGGGGGGGCGCGGAGCAGGCGGATGCGGCCTGGAACCGTGTGGGGAGCCCTCGAACAGCTGAAACCACCGGGGAGATGTGATTGGGGTCAGGCGGCATCTGGTGTCAGCAATCTTCGAATGTGATCGCGGCAGGGTTCCCCCGTCGGACTTTCAGTTCCCAGTTCCTCGTGTCCTCTTCCATATAGTTCCCATCTCAGCGACGATCCCTGCGCCTGCAGGCCCTCTGCCCATCGCTGTAACGTCCTCCGCAATCGGCTTCCCCCCAGTCTGCCTGCGCCCATCGCATGTTTCTCTCATCATCATTCTCCCTAACCCTTTCAATCGTCCTCATTTTCCCCCTCGTAGCATGTTGCTCCGATGGTTTCACGCGGTGGCAGCAGACATGACCCGATACAAACGACGAAAGATCACGCCAGAAATATTTCAGAATGACAGTGATCAGGAGCAACGGTTGCGAACGGCAGGGAACGACTTGCTACATGTCATGCTGTCGTTATACGCCATGCAGAGGGTGAATGCGCGAGAGTTCTGCACCCTTGCCTATTACGCGAACAACGCAGGCGTCAAGGGCGCTGACTTTATTTTATATGCTGAGGAACCTGGACTGGACTCTGGAGTTTATCAGGACCCTGTTTTTTCCCGTGAACTGCGTTTCCATGGGGCGCCTGGCTGGTTCAATCTCGTCTTGCCATGTGACCCCAGGGGCCGCCTGCAAGACAACCAACGGAGATGCATCGTCTACTTCACAGCCCCCCCCCCCCCGAAAACGCGAAGGTGATCGCGCTTCTCGCGTCGCGGACTGGGCTACCGACGCGTCATGTTTCATCGATGTATGATTGCATGTGCGAGAGCGATTTGCCCATAACAAAACACAACACAAACAGGCCCCCAGAAAGTGCTGGATCGGGCACGTCCAGCGGGGCCCAGGCTAGACGTTATCAAAGCTCCGTCTTCGGATAGGAAGGCATCGTCGACTGTGGATATCCTGCTGCTCGTGCTTCCTCCTCTTGAGGGGGTTGCAAGAGAAGCAGCCGTGGACTCAAGCGTTCTCGACGTTGACCTTGAATCGTTACCCCCGTGCTACCACGCCAACCCATCGTCCAGAGACATCGTGAACGTGGTTTAGCACCACCCGTCCCTCTCGCCCTTTTCGCAGATGGAATCAGGTGCACTGCGACGCTTGCTGGGGGAGCAGACTCGGTTCTTTGCATCTGGCTCCGAACGCTGCCTTCGCAGAAGCGACATCTGCTGTGCTCTATCCGGGTTAGTAGCATGTGCCGTTGCGGTTGCAAGGGGTGGCGTGCTCTTCATCCTGCGCGGCGCGCGCTGAGTCGCAGTTTCAAGGCGTTGGCCCAGGGGCGGCGGCCCAAATCTTCGTGGGACGGCAGCAATCGCCCAGCAGATCACCCCTACTCGGTCGAGTCCGCAGGCGACGATCTTGGATCCAGCGCTGTGTTGCTATATCTCACAGGACCTCGGATTTGATTCCCCCGCCTCCTCGCTCCTCTAATCGTCTCTGCTCCTCCCGTGCCATTCCAACAAGTCCCATCCCCCGCGCTCCTCCCGTGCTCCTCCCCCCCCACCCCCCCCGCCATGCTACCCTCCTCTCACCTGCTCTCCTCCACGTCTGCTCCCCCTGCACCACCTCCTCGGGGGAGCTCTCGAGGGGACATGCGCGAGTGGCCGTCCAGCTTGGGCATCCCCAGCGTGGTGTCGTCGCACAAGCCCTGCCCGTTCTGCATCGCGACGCGTTCAAACATGCGCAGTAAATATTACGCGTGCTCGCTAGAGGAGCTACCGTGGGAAGAGACAGACGACGCGAGCTATGAGTCAGAATGCAAGGAATTCGAGGTCATCATCGATGTTGATACAGAGCACGTCCGCAAACAAATCGTAGAAGTGGGGATGCCACACTGCCCAAAACATAAGAAGGCGAGGGGGGGGGCACTCCGCTGCGCAATACCTGCGTTGGGGTTGCGCGCGAAAGATAGGATAGAGCATCACTACGACATGTTGAACCCTGGTTTGTACCTCCTGGACCCAGCAAAGCTAGAATCCAAAAAATTGCCGTTCGAAGTTGTGTTCTGGCGATCGACGTGGGACGGTTCCAAGCTCAAGGATGGGGCACTCAGAAGAAGCCCTGTTTTTAATTTCGAGGTCCTGGGAACGTCTCCATACAGGACGGTGTCGCTTGACACGTTGCACGCTGTTTATTTTGGCGCGTTCAGCCGTTGGGCAAGTTGTGTTCTGTGGCGGGCGTTGCTGGAGAATCCCCAGGGGATCCCTGGGGGGCAAACGCAAGTTGAGGGGCAGGGGTGCAGGCGGCTCCGGGCTGACTTTCTCAAGTGGCAAGAGGATGCTCTGATTCCTGCCAACAGAAGGATTTCTGATTTGACTGTGGGGATTCTCGGCGGCAAAAAAAAGCACAAGCTGCACCTCCATGTTTGCATGAAGGGTCCACGCTGAAAATGAAGGCGGCGAAAGTCGTTATAGTAATGGAGTGGACTGTTTCGATATTGCGGAAATGCAAAACAAAGGTTTTCTATCAGGATCTGCTTCGGTCAGGTGAATCACTCATTGAGTGCCATGCGATCCTCCGAGAGCTCAACCACCCCCTCGTGGACATACCGACGCAGCAGCGCATGATGGTCCTAGCAATCGACGCGCTTTCGAGCATGAAGAGGGCATGCGTCGGTGATGTGCCGAAGCTGCACGCCATGAATCACATCACAAAGAGGAGCGGGTGGCAAATCATGCACCACATGCAAGTATCATGCGCATGCTATGTTATACGCCGACACACGTGGACAATGACGCATGCATGTATGATATGATTACTCGCCCCTGCGGGTCACCAGATCAGATGTTCACATTGCTTGCCCCCTTCCCCCGCTCCCCCTGACCACAACGAAATTGCTTGGGCTCCTGGAGCTCCACGGCGTATCAGGTGATCGCGCCTCCCCTCCGGACATGATGAACACATTCAAACTCATACGAACTCATACGCAAACTCATTCGCAACTTCGTATGCAAACGCACGCAAACTCATACGAACTCATGCGAACTCATACGCAAACTCATACGCAGACTCCTGTCAACCAATATGCAAACCCATGCAGAAATCAGAACGTAAGAATTGATGGAAGTGGTAGATGATGGGTGATGGTGGGATTTTGAGGCAATTTGAAGAGCTACGAACACTCGTCTCAGGTTAATCCAGTAGCAGGGGTAATAACAAATCACGTTATCGTAAGCCCCCCTCGCAGGATTCAGTTCCAGGGTTCGCCGAAGTGGCATGCAGTGTGGACAGACGAATACTTGAACATGGTTCTGAGGCGGGTAGCTCAGGCGGCTCACGCGCTCCGTTTGCAAGAGAGAGCGCTCGCAGCATTTAGTCTCATATGATCCTTAGGTCTAGATCGATACATTTTTCGGCACCGCAGCTTATGACTAGCATCAGGCGCATGACAGTTATTGTCGTTGCGCTTCTTGCTAACGTTGGTGCTGCTGCACCTGTGCCGTCCATATTCAAGCAAGGCCCGCCATCAGATATTATCAACTTAGTGGAATTTTCGAACACGATTCCAACAGTGAGATTGTGTGACCCGATACATGGCGACAAGTTGATCGAACTTGGCACGAAAGTGATTTATCAATGCATTGCTGTTTTCCCCGGCCGCTTGAGGCAGTTGGATTTCTGCGAATTCTTCGCCGGAGAATGCGAGTTGAGCAACGCATGTTGGCGCAGAGGGCTAAGAGGGGTTTCATTCGACAAAGAGCTGCATCCAGGACAAGACATGGCAACAATACGCGGATTCATTTGGGCTGGCATCTTAGTGCTATCAGTTGCCGAGGGTGGGATGATTTGGTTTGCGCCTCAATGTTCGACGTGGCTGAATTTCATTAGTGCTGTTTGCATGTGCCGCAAAGAGTCGAACAATTTCGTTGGCAACACCAACAGGAAGGATGTTCGCGAAGCGAACGCCTGTGCCCGTTGCATATCATATCTGATTTCAGTGTGTGCAGCAAGAGGTGTGGTGGACCGTAGAGAACCCGATGTCCTCGCACTTTGTACAGTATCCCATCGCTCCGTCAGAGCATGATCGCGAATGGCGGGGTGCGCTACATAACATATGGTGCTGCTTTTTGGGTGGAAATCTTTGAAGCCTATGTTACGAGTTCCCAATGTCAGCCAAGATATCGTGTCTGCATTCGTTTTAATGACCCGCAAGGAAGCTCGTGCTATCCTGGGTCAGACCACAGGTGCTTCGCCTCTCACAAAAGTGTCTGGCAAGGAACAGATGTGGACCAATGGCAAGCACAAGGCCTTGACTGATTCGTCCGCGTACACTCGCCAGTTTGGCGAGGCAGTTGCGAAGATGATTCGCGCACTGTTTGACTGAATAGTGGCTGATGATGAGGAGTGCGATGATGAGATGAGGCAAGTGGGTAGAGGCAGAGGAGGACATAACATCATTTACAGAGAGAGCTGACACACCCACAGCAACCACTGCCCTTGTCCGCGGTGCCTGAGTTGGCCCCCGAGCAGCGCGCGCAGCCCTGCAGCTCGCCCATGGCAGTGGTGCCTGAGATCGTGGGGGCACTGTGCTCAGACACCGCCATCGCTGTCCCTCTCAGTCAGTCTCCTATCGTCCACGTCGCCCGCCCCCCCTCCCCATGCCCCCCCCTGCCCCCTCCGCGCCCGACCCGCATCCACTTCAAATTCCTTTCAAGCCCTCCTCCTCCAGGCTCGCATGGCCCCGGGGCCCATGCCTTTGCACCCCGCTTACAGAACACTGCGCCGAGGTCCCAGTGAAATCAAGTCGCTCGGAGAGGACGGAGGAAAGAGAGGAACACGGGGAAAGGGGGGGAAAAAGGTGGGGGAGGACAGACGAGAAGGGGGAGCGCGTTCAGATCCTGAAATCAGAACGACTATGGACACGGTCTGACCGCGCACTGCCAAACATGATTCGAACCAGAAACGCGAGCCCAAATCAGCAAGCAGAAATTGCTTCACCATTTCCCCAGCAAATAAGCGATACAAATCGGCGGTGGCCCGCAAGCGTGTCCGGTGAGCAGGGCCCGTGGACTGCAAAATTTGCCGAGGCGTGTCCAGCCGTGGTGATGTCCCGTGATGTCAGAATGACCGCCGTGCCGCGGGGCCGCTGATGCCTTCATTCGGCCCCCCCCTCTCCGTCGGTGCCATTCAGGCTGAGCTTCCGCCCCAGTGAACCGATTCGGACTTGAGGCTTTGGATCGCAGCTGCACCGCCTTCCACTGCAATGGCGGCCGCCACCGTGCTGATCGATTTGACGATCCAGCGCGAGAAGCCCACCAGCGGTGACGGCGCCCAGCAGCACATGGTCGCGGGGAGGCTCCTGACCAACATGAAAGTGCTTGATTGCTGGCTCCCGCTCGTCGCGCCCGTCTCCTGGGACCGTGGGAAGGGGACGTACGTGTCCACTGTGGCCAACCTCAAGAAGATCATCGAGACGGACTACTCGCGCTTCCACGGCTCGGCGATGAACATCTACAAAGCACTCGGGGCGACGGCCGATGGCGAGCCGCTGAAGGATGAGGAGCTCGTGCGGCTCGACCAGTGGCTATTCGTGATGATGATCCGCGCGCCTCCGACGGCGCGAGCTTCGAAGGTGGACTGGCCGCCAGCGAACATCAACGCGATCTCCATGCCAGTGTTCTGCCACGATAAGGGGGAGTGGAACACCATCGAGCTGCTGAATCGCGAGGGTCCGATGCATGGCCGCGTCTTCTCGTCTGTGCAGGACCTCAAGTTGGCAGCTCTCAAGTCTTTCGGCTACGACCTCAGCGGTGATGACGAGGCCGTTCGCCATGTCAACGTCTTCGGCAACTCTGCAGGCGTTGCGGCTGGTTATCAGTTGTCCGACACCTCGCGCGTCGTGGACGGTAAGTGGCACAGCATCACGGTCGGCCCATCCGAGGACAGGCCTCACGGGAGGGCGCCGACTACGCCCGAGGGCGACTCGTGGGATGGCTGGGACATGATCGCCGCCGAGGATGACAGACAGTGAGTTCATATGCAGTTCGCCTGCAAACATAACCCGAGCTGTTGGCAACTCTTTTACGTGATCATATGTCACGGACCTTCGGCCGTCGGCTGCGTGCATCTGTGGCTCGCCAGCTTCTTGCTTGCGTGCCAGCTATGCACTATGTGTGATATTCGTTGCACAGCTCGGAAACGCGTCTGAAAGTTTTGCACCTCCGACATCAGAGGAGCTTGTTCGAACCCATGAGGACCCATGCGAACTCATGCGGCCCCGAACGCGCGCTAGTCTCACACACGCCCCGAGCTAATACGAACCCATACGTAAACCCATACGAACTCATACACTCCTCCTCCTTGCACTCCTTCGAGCGCCGATCGAGCGCCGGTGCGTTGAAACTCGTCCGAGCCCACGCGAAAACTGATGCAAACCCAACCGCCAACTCAGCACGCAGGACATCAGCCCCTGGAAACATACCCTGGAAACCAGCACCTGGAGTTGCCACCCTGGGCTCAAGCTTGTCTTTGCGAGGGCACGATGGCGCTCGCATTCACGCCGCCTGATCTGATGGCGGCCTTGCCAAACCGTACGACTGAGGAGAGGCGCCGCTTCGTGATGGACAACGCCAGGACCTCTGCCGTCAAGCTGCACTGGGTCCAATGGGCAGCCCACGGGGTCGCTGGGATGCCACCCGACGAAGACGACGACGACGCCGTGCCCGCCGAGGTCATCGAGGAGGACACGCAGCGCGAGTACTTCAGGGTCGACTACTTCGGAGACCGCTCACCCGACGACACGTGCTATTGGGAGAGCGAGCCCGAGTCGGTGACGAGCCCGCAGGTGGATCGCGGAGAACGGGGGGAACCCGACACCGTAGACGTCGACGACCCCACGGTGCAGGATGACGCCGAGAAGGACAGCGACGACGGCGACTCCCAGGTGAAGGATGGCGCCATGGCCGAGAAGGACAGCGACGACTCCAGGGTGAAGGATGGCGCCATGGCCGAGACAGACAGCGACGACTCCGAGGGGAAGGGCGGCGCCAGCGAGCAGCACGACGCCAGCGAGCAGCACGACGCTAGCGAGCAGCTGGCACGACGCCAGCGAGCAGCACGACGCCAGCGAGCAGCACGACAGCGACGACCGCGAGTGGCTGTGGGCGCTCGTGACGGACCGCGAGCGGATGCGCAAGTTGTTGGAGGCGTGAGTGCTCGAGCCTGTTCGTTGGGAGGGTTAGGGAGGTGGAGAGGAAGAGGAATTATGAATATGATAAGTGTAGGAGGGAGGAGGAAGGAGGGAGGGGGGAAGAGGAGGACGAGGATACCTACGAGAGAAATCAAAGAGGATGAGGAGGATGAGGAGGATGAAGAGGATGAGAAGGATGAGGAGGATGAGGAACGGAGGCGAAAGACCAAAGGGGGGAAGGGGCACAATCGGCCTGCGCGCCATCGCGCATGCCCGCGGCCGGCCCAGGCCCAGCAGCTGCTAGTCCGAGCCAGGCGGAGGAGGAGGGGCGCCCCGCCTCCTCCTCCTCATCCTTCCTCCTCTTGCTTTTCTCTCCTGCTCCTATTCCTCCTCCTCCTCCTTCCTCCTCTTGCTCTCCTCCTCCTCGTCCTCCTCCTCCTCCTCCTCCTTCCTCCTCTTGCTTTTCTCTCCTGCTCCTATTCCTCCTCTTCCTCCCCCTTCCTTGCTCTCCTCCTCCTCGTCCTCCCCCTCCCTCGCCCCCCCCCACCCCCCCCACCCTCGCGCCCCCTTCTCCTCGGCCCCCCCTCCCTTCGGGCGAGGGCTCGCCCTGGCAGCTCCAGCCGATGGGCGGGCGTGGGGGGGGGGGGCAGGAGGAAGGGGGGATGCGTGACACGAGAACCAACGACAGCTCAAGATAACGCGGCAAATTGGCGAGATTGTCTAAGGCGAAACGCTTGTTCTTGTCGCGCGGATGTAAGCAAGATGTATTCCCGAAGAAAGTAAATAGCATTTTGCAGAATTAAGTTAAGTATTGCATACACATACTGTTAAACACAACATCAACAATACAGTATCAATGATTTCAGTTCGTGGGGTCTGGCCCAAGACGCGGGGTCTGACCCCAAACTCTGGGATCAGCGGGGTCTGATCCTAAGACCCCATGGGTTCGACAGGAGAAAATAGACCACGAAGCGGAGCTGGGAGGGCCAGTGCGCGGCGCGCGAGACATGGACCGCAAAATCCGCCAGAAACTCGAGGCCCCCGTCGTTCAGAAAAGACCGCCATCTGGGATGCCAGTTGCCCGCCCCTTCCCCCGCGTGCTCGGGGACAGCGCGACAACTCGATCGAACCTTCTCGGGCGTGGGGCGGGCAAGGCAGGTGGATAATTCCGCCTGTTCCCATGGCCTGGGCAGCTCGCCCCGACTCGGCGCCGCCGGGCTGCCAGAGGTCGATCCAGTCCACGGCGGCCGCGTCCACGGCGATCAGCGGGTCGGTCATGGCCAGATTGGCACGGCCCCTGGCTCCGCCGGCGGGGGTGACGCTGGCCTTCCACTCGAACGCGCGGTGGATGAAACCCGCGCCGCCAGCGGGGCCATCTCGCAGCCGCTCTCGCCAAGCCTTGGCTCGCTGCGACTGGAGGGGGCCCTCGATGGCGCGTGCCCCCCTGGGAGCGCGGCGCTGGAGCTCCATCGCCCGAGGGGCCTCGATCTGCAGCGCGTCACCCGTTCTGGCGAGCACAGCCAACCACGACAGCTCCGGGTGAATCTCACCCGAGTCGTTTCCCAGGGCGCTGCACCAGCGCTCGGCGCCGTGGGTGGGGCGCCGATGGAGGCGGCGCCAACGGCTGGCCAACGGCCCCCAGCCTTGGCTGCGCGCGGCCTCGGCCATCAGGATCAGGTCGCCCGCGCGCGCGGCGACCTGGCGCCGGGCTCGGGGGCGCGTCGAGCCTCGCGGCCTCGCATGCGCCTTTGGGCCTCGCCAGCGGGGCGCGCGCCCATCGTGGGGCGCCCCCGCGGCCCCTGTAGTCCTCCTCTCCTCGGAGGTCGAACAGCCTTCGGAGGTCGGTCTCCGCTGCCGACGAGAAGCGGCGCCAGAGGTCGTCCAGCTGCTGGTCTTAGCAGTGCGCGTTCGGGTCGATTTGGGGCCCTTCGGGCGGCTGCGGCCTGCATCCCGCAGGCACTCGAGTGGGGAAGGCCCGAGGCGCGACCAAACGCCAGCCCGTCAGCTCCCGCAGCGGTCGCGACAGACAGGGCTGCGCGGGGGGGCGGGGGCGCCCGCCGTCTGGGCCTCCGCGAAGGCGTGCGCGATGCGCGTGTCCACCACGAAGAAAGCGATGATCCTGCCTCCGCCTCGGCCTTGACAGGCGGCGTCTGCAGGGGCGAAGATGATGCCCCCCACGTCGCTGCACCAGCCCCCGTTCTTGAGCGACTCTGGCGCATTGCTGAAGCCGGCCTGCAGAACCCACGGCGTGTCGCAGGAGCGGACCAGCTCGCCGATGGCCTCGAGGATTGACAGTTTCCGAATCGCCCATCCCTCGGCGGTGCAACAATAGGCCGTGACGAGCATGGGGCCTCTTCACTGAAAGCCCGGCGCCCATGCGGCCGCCGGCCGCCCATGCGAGTCTGGCGGCGAAAAGTCGCGCGTGTCCACGCCCTCCAAGTGAGCGAGGCCGACGCACCCGGGGGCCACGCAAGCCCACTCCAGCACGCATCCCCCCCTGCGGGGCGAAGGGCGGAGGCGGCGAGGCCGACCGCGAGGTGCCTGGCGTAGCATGATGCACTGACCTCGCCGATGAGTCCGAGGAGAGCTTGTGCTCCTGTGCGCAGAGGAGCGCGTCGAGGCCTAGAGGATGCTCGTCGAGGTGGTCATGCTGGCGCTTAGCCTTCTGATCATCATACCTGTACTGGCCCCCTTGCCACGGGATGGGTCCGAGGTGCCAGCCAGGCTGATCACCTCGCCCTGGGCCTCCAGCGCGAGGGAGGGGAAGTCCATGTCGATGACGCCGTGCACGATGGCGGAGGTGCCAAGCCCTGGCCGTTGTCGAGGTCTTCGATCTCACGCCGCATGGCCTCGAAGTGCTCTCGCCATCGCCTCAACCATTCGCGCGGGTCCTGAGAGGAGAGGTGCCGCGCCCGCCGCGAGCACCGTGGCCGCTGGCACCGACGACTGCGGAAGTCCCCGACGCAGATCTCGATGGCCACGTCCGCGCGGGCATGCGGCATGGAGGTTCCGTCCCGCTCCGTGCGCTCTAGGAAGAGAGGGCCCAGGCGGCATGGGTGCTCCATGAACCTGGCGGCAGATGGGGCGCAATACTGACGCCACCATTGACTGTCCATGTCCTCCTCGATGGTGTGTGGGTTCCCCATCCAGTGGCCCGTGTAGGTAAGTAGACGGTGCTCGAGGGTCCACTTGGCTCGCGGCGCTCGGCGCCGCTCGGGGTTTGATCCATCAGGCCCTTGGCGGCAGCCGGGCGATCTCACGGCGGCGCCGCTCGTCGCCGCAGGCGCCAGCTCCCATCCTGCGAAGAGCTGGCCGCCAGGCGCGTGTCCACCGTCGGCAGGCATACGTAGCACGTAGCCGGCATTGAAGAAACCGACCTGCTTGCCCGGCGCGGCGGCGGCCCTGGGCGGGGGCAGCGCAGGAGCAGCGGGGCGCTTGCCGCGGCCTCGGCGCAGCCCTCGGCGAGCTGGGCGCCGCTGGATGCGTGCAGCATCTTGGCAAGGGGTGGGGGCCAATCGTGGTGCCGCGCTCCAGCCTGCAGAGGCCGCGCTGTCAGTCTCGCCTGACTGGGGCCCCAGGGGCTCCTCCAGCTCTGGCCAGGATGCGATTCCGCCCGGCAGGGTCCAGAGGGGGGCGCACGTGAGTCCTTGCGCTGCCGCTTGCGCCGTGCCCAGGAGAGTCAGCAGCAGGCCCGGTGCCCTGGCCAGGAGGTGGGGCGTGGGTGCCCTCTGGCCCCCCCCGCAGTTGGCCCCGCTGCGCCCTTTCCTCCTTTGCCTGCGCCCTTCCCTGCTGGCTGCTGGGGCGGCGGCGGCGCGGCGGCCGCGGCGGCGGGCTCGAGGGCCGCCGAGCGGGGCCGCGTGGCCTTGGGGCGGTCCTGCATCTTCTTGAGCTCTGCGCGCATGGACTGGATGCCCTCGGCAACGGGCCCGAAGTGCTTCTGGGCTCCCCCTTTGATCTGCTCGACGAAGGTGGTGACCTGCCCCTGGAACTGCGCCTTCTCGGTACCTGAGATGTCCAGGCCCTCCAGGTCGAAGAGGGATCCCGCGGCGACGTCCAGGACCTCCGCGCCCTGCTCGAGGAAGCGGGAGAGGTCGAGGGCAGCTCCCTGGTGCGCGGGGCCAGCAGGCGCCGCGGGAGCGACTGAGGCCGCGGCCGCGCCTCCCGTGGCCGCGTCGGCGTAGGCCTGGGCGGCCGCGGCCTCGGCCTCGGCCACCTCGACGATGGCGCCCCCCTGCTCCGTGCATTTTTTTCGAGCCACTGCCCCGCGTCGGCGACGGCCGTGATGGCCGCCTTGGGCGCGTGCTGTGCCCTGCGGACGCACGCCCGCGCCACGTAGCGCACCGCGTCGGCGCGCTCGGAGGGCGGCGGCGCCAGGGCGAGGGCGAGGCCCTGCAACCGCTGGGCCGCGACGACGTCCTCCGACGGCAGGGCGGGGCGGAGCTGGCGCGGGAGCTCCTCGGGGGTGGCCCGCGTCCGCCTCGGGCGACTGCCCGCCCGCGACGCTGGCCCCCCCGGCGACGCCCAACCCCCCGACGGCGCGCGCTCCTGCGACCGCGCGGGCTGCAGGCCCCTGCGGCAGCGGAAGCATGTGGCGCTGGTGACCCAGTTCCACTTGTAGCCGCGGGCCCTGCACTTCGCGTGCTGCATGGCCTGCTGCTCCTGGTTCCAAGCCTTCGCCCCGCGCTTCCCATTGCCGCCCGCGCGCAATGCCGCGGAGGCGAGCCGGCCCACCGGGGGCCCGCGAGAACAAAGCTGGTCCCTGAGAACGCCGCGTTGCCAAAATCGCCGAGGCCGCCAGGGGAAGGGGCTGCCCTCCCGCCTCGGCGGCGCCCTGGGGCCAGACAGGCAACGGCGCCAAGGGCCCCTTTGGACCCCGAGCGGGGCCCGGAGAGGACATGAGCCAACATTGCTACGGGGGAGAAGGAGGAGCAGGAGGAGGAGGAGGAGGAGGAGGAGGTGGAGGAGGAGGGGGGGGAAGGGGAGGAGGACGAGGAGGAGGAGGAGGAGGAGGAGGAGGAGGAGGAGGAGGAGGAGGTGGAGGGGCAGGAGCAGGAGGAGGCGTGAGGAGGAGGGGGGGCGCTGGCGATCCTCGAGGTTGCAGTCGTCGTCGCTCTCGCGCGCGGCGCCCTGGCGGCGCCAGTCGGCGGCCCGAGATCCGGGTCGAAACGCGCGGGGATTGGGGAGGGGGGGGGGGCGGCTGATTTGCAGCGCCGCCACGGGCGTCTTCGATCTCCCGAGTTGCCGCGGGTTGACCGCGGCAAGAACGCTATGAATAGTTCTGCCGTGGGGGGATGGAATGGGGAGATATGATCAGATCATCCGTATTATCGCGCATGTTGAGTGTGCGTGTTGCACAATCGCGTCCTGTATCTTTCCTCTCTTTTCCCCCCACGCGATACTTGTCTTTCTCGAAAATGGGCTGGGCAAGCGGCGCTAGGGAAACATGGTTTTGGGGAAGCGGTCTCCTGGAAACTGGCTCTCTGGGTGAGCGGTCCTGGATCGCAGGGCCGGCTCTTGGACTTTTCTTTGCGGGGGTATCGCGCATTTCTTCAGCCTCGTGGGGCGTGTTGGACCGTGTCGGGATCTTCTGTGGCCGTCTTGGGTTCTTTGGAGAGTCTGCTGGGCCGTCGTGAGGGTCTTCTGGGAGGCCTTTGGCAGTCTTTTCGGTGCATGTTGGGCCCTCTTGAGCCGTCCTGGGCCGCAGCGAGGCTGTTTTGGGTCGTCTTGTGCTCCTCCACCCAGGACGTGTTCGGCCTACTTGGTGATCTTTCGGGCTCATCCTGGGCCGTTTTGGAGCATCCTTGAAGCCCTGTTTGGCAGCCATCTTGAAGCCATGTTGAACCCAGAGGCCGGACGTACAAATAACAACATGAACAACTGACAGATGTTTGTCAATTTTCACTGTCCTGTGCCTCTCTTGGAACATGTTTGAGCCTCTCTTGCGGCCTGTTGTCTTTGGGGCCCCTGGTGCCTCTTGGAATCGAGTCGAGTCTGCAAGGGCCATCTTGGACCCCTCTTGCTTCTCCTTGGCACTCTAAGCCGTCTTGGACTCCTCCTTGAGGCCGAATGAGCTGCCAGGAAAATCAGGGAATGAACAGGAGTCGCTCTCCTCTCTCATTTATGCAAAGTTGAGTCTGGCGGGGGGAGAATTCAAAAGGGTGAGTCCCACGCGACAAGAGGTCCCAGAGGGGTCGGTGGACTACCGCCACCGAGACGTCTAGCACGACCTTGTCTTCGATCACCCAGTCGTCTACCTCCGAGTCGTCGACCACGTCCAAGAGTACTACCACCGAGACGTCTAGCGCGACCGTGTCTTCGACCACCCAGTCGTCTACCTCCGAATCGTCGACGACGTCCATGACTACTGCCACCGAGACGTCTAGCACGACCGTGTCTTCGACCACCCAGTCGTCTACCTCCGAGTCGTCGACCACGTCCAAGACTACTACCACCGAGACGTCCTCCTCAACCCTGACCACAAACACGGAGACGTCGAGTATGACAACTGCCACCGAGACGTCTAGCACGACCGTGTCTTCGACCACCCAGTCGTCTACCTCCGAGTCGTCGACCACGTCCAAGACTACTGCCACCGAGACGTCCTCCTCAACCCTGACCACAAACACGGAGACGTCGAGTATTACAACTGCCACCGAGACGTCTAGCGCGACCGTGTCTTCGACCACCCAGTCGTCTACCTCCGAATCGTCGACGACGTCCATGACAACTGCCACCGAGTCGTCTAGCACGACCGTGTCTTCGACCACCCAGTCGTCTACCTCCGAGTCGTCGACCACGTCCAAGACTACTACCACCGAGACGTCCTCCTCAACCCTGACCACAAACACGGAGACGTCGAGTATTACAACTGCCACCGAGACGTCTAGCGCGACCGTGTCTTCGACCACCCAGTCGTCTACCTCCGAATCGTCGACGACGTCCATGACTACTGCCACCGAGACGTCTAGCACGACCGTGTCTTCGACCACCCAGTCGTCTACCTCCGAGTCGTCGACCACGTCCAAGACTACTACCACCGAGACGTCCTCCTCAACCCTGACCACAAACACGGAGACGTCGAGTATGACTACTGCCACCGAGACGTCTAGCGCGACCGTGTCTTCGAACACCCTGTCGTCTACCTCCAAATCGTCGACGACTTCCATGACTACTGCCACCGAGACGTCTAGCGCGACCGTGTCTTCGACCACCCAGTCGTCTACCTCCGAATCGTCGACGACGTCCATGACTACTGCCACCGAGACGTCCTCCTCAACCCGGACCACAACCACGGAGACGTCGAGTACGATTACCACCACCGAGACGTCAAGCGCGACCGTGTCTTCGACCACCCAGTCGTCTACCACCGAGTCGTCTAGCACGACCTTGACTTCGACCTCTCAGACTTCCACCACCAAGAGCTCCAGCACTCAGACTTCCACCACGACCTTAATCACGACCAGTGCGAGCTCGACCACGGATAGCTCCACCACGAGCGTTTCTACAACCACCTTGAGTTCAACCACTCCGACTTCCACCACCGAGATCTCCAACACTCAGACTTCCACCACGA
Source organism: Prorocentrum cordatum (assembly GCA_963575745.1). Taxonomy (NCBI): domain Eukaryota; class Dinophyceae; order Prorocentrales; family Prorocentraceae; genus Prorocentrum; species Prorocentrum cordatum. The sequence continues at coordinate 22,370 of CAUYUJ010018172.1, read as the reverse complement.
CCGTATCCACGACCAGTGCGAGCTCGACAACGGAAAGCTCCACCACGAGCGTTTCTACAACCACCTTGAGTTCAACCACTCCGACTTCCACCACCGAGAGCTCCAGCACGACCGTATCCTCGACCAGTGCGAGCTCGACAACGGACAGCTCCACCACCACCTTGAGTTCAACCACTCCGACTTCCACCACCGAGAGCTCCAGCACGACCGTATCCTCGACCAGTGCGAGCTCGACAACGGAAAGCTCCACCATCACCTTGAGTTCAACCACTCCGACTTCCACCACCGAGAGCTCCAGCACGACGTATCCTGATCCAGTGCGAGCCCACCTTCTGTTTTTTTTTACTCGACCACGGACCGCTCCACCCGAGCGTTTCTTCACATCCACTCTTGAGTTCTACCACTCCGTCTTTCCACAAACGAGAGCTCAGCACTCAGGACTTCCTCCACGACCTTACCGCGAACCAGTGCGTGCTCCGGACATCGGGAGAGCTCCACCTACGTGACGTTTCTACAATCCACCTTGAGTTTCAACCACTCCGTATTCCACCTCCGAGAGCTCCAACATCAGTCTTCCACCACGACCTTATCACGTCCAGTGCGAGCTCAGACAACGGAAAGCTCAACAATCACCTGGGGTCTAACCACTTCAGACGTCCACCACCGAGGAGTCCTGCCTAGTACGGATGTCCGGTTTGTTGTTCTTATACTCCTTATTTTTTTTTTTTTTTTTTTAGTTTCTCGCCTTTTTTCTCTATTCTGTATTTTGTGTCGACCAGTGCGAGCTCGACAACGGAAAGCTCCACCACGAGCGTTTCTACAACCACCTTGAGTTCAACCACTCCGACTTCCACCACCGAGAGCTCCAGCACGACCGTATCCTCGACCAGTGCGAGCTCGACAACGGACAGCTCCACCATCACCTTGAGTTCAACCACTCCGACTTCCACCACCGAGAGCTCCAGCACGACCGTATCCTCGACCAGTGCGAGCTCGACAACGGAAAGCTCCACCACGAGCGCTTCTACAGTCACTTTGAGTTCGACCTCTCAGACTTCCACCACCGAGAGTTCAGCTACTCTGACTTCCACCACGGCCTCATCTTCGACATTCTCTAGCTCAACCAGTGTCAGTACAAGCAGCGGCAGCTCTACCACGACGCTGTCTTCGCGTACTGAGACGTCGCTCACTCTGACCTCCACGACCGCGTCTTCCACCACGACCGCGTCCTTCACCACTGGGAGCACCATCAGCGAGACCGCTACCGCGACAACCGGGACGTCTACCACGACGTTGACTACGATAACAGCGTCTTCGACGACTCTCAGCTCGAAAACTTCCACCACGACCATCACGCACACGTCAACGCTGACCTCGACCTCCGAGACTTCGCTTACTGGAACCTCGAGCACAACCATTTCGACATCCGTGACATCTACCAGCACCCGCACTACCACGAAAACGTCAACCACCACGGTGACCCATACGACCACCCGCAGCTCGACGGTCACACAGAGTTTCACCGACACCTCGTCAGGCACGTCCACGACGTCGTTCCACACCACAACGGCGTCCAGCACCACGTCGCTGACGATCACCTTGACCAACACCACGGGGACGGCCACCCCGAGTCGGTTCTCCATGGTGAAGTCCCAGTTTGGCGTCGAGCTGGACACCACGGTCACCAAGGCAGAGGTGGAGATCACAGCGCAGTCCTCCATTTCGGAGTATTTGGAGGTCAGCAAGTCTCTGGTCACCATCGACGACGTGTATGAGGTAATCTTACGACGCCGTCTTGCTGCAGAGAGGATGCTCACCTCGGCCGTCACATTGTGGCATGTGGACTACACCGTCGAAGTGTCGGGGACGGACTATCAAAACGTCCAGCTCGCCCTGGCCAAACTGGAGAACGATACGATGGCGGGCCAGTCAAATTTGACCCTCGCGATTAAAGCCGCGTTGGCCGACCAGGGCATAAATTCAACAGTGTTTGTGGATTACGTTTATGATCCTGTCGTAGAGCTGTGGATGTACACCACAGCCACCCTCACGTCGACGTCATCAACGACGTGCTGCGTGTGCCCATGGCCAGACGTGGACCCCGTGCCCATAGGGGTCGCGGGACCCGACTTTGACAGCATCTCCAGCCTGCCTGACCTGCTCCGCATCGAGTGCACTGGCTTCAAGTGGGGCGACACTTGCACTCCAGTCTGTGGGGAGGGCTACCACGTGGCAGAAACGCTCCTCTGCAGCAGCGTCACGGAGAACGGGGCGGTCCTCGTAGACGGGGAGTGGCAGGGGACCGCTAGGTGCGAGCCAAACGTTTGCGTGGGAAGCCCGCCCATAGAGATGCCAGTCGGCTACGACCCCTTGGACGAGGATTGTTTTGACAGGAACTACACACAGACGTGCAATGTCTCGTGCTCGGTGGACGATGGCTACGAGAACCTGGCGGACCCTATGTCGATCGAGTGTACGGCCACGACGGCCTACGCCTGGGTCAACACCACAGGAGTGTGCACAGAGAAGGCCTGTTACGCAGACACTGTGCCGTTCATTCCGAACGTGGTCGACAGCTCGTCCTGCATCGACATCGCCAGCGGCGCGAAGTGCACGCCCGTGTGCAACTCGTCATACGAGCTCCATGCCCCCCTCAACTGCACGAGGGGCGCTTTCGACATGGTCCCGCTGGTCTGCGTGCGCACTGAGGATATGGAAGCGCTCGACTCGGCAGTGGGCCTCGTCGTGGAGGCGGCGCTCGTCGGCAGCAGCCCAGGCTCGGACCACTTAAAAAACATATAATAATAAAAAAAAGAGTAAATATAATAAAAAACAAAAAATCTCTACAAACCCAACCTTATATATCTATCAAATAAAAAAACTACACGATATTCTACCCAAACATAACAAAATAACAAAAAAATAACTATTTACATAAACAAAAGAACAAATAATTTACTTAATATCCTGACAAACACCTAAACCAAAAACACCTTTCTTTTATTAAACATACACAACTTCACATATAAACTAATAAAAACAAACACCTAAAACAAAAAAAACTTTATATTAATCATCCCAATATGACTACAAAAAAAATATTAACTACAAAACCTCACCGCCAAGTGGGCCGCAGGCAGGGAGCAGTTCGAGGCGATCAAGGGCGCGTTCGGCGCGGTCCTCGGCCTGTCCACTGGCCAGATCTACGTGTCCGTGGTGAAGGGCCTCAACTCCGATCACCAGTCTGGGCTTCCCTCGAGGCGCCTGACGACGTCGCATGGGTTGTGGATGCGGCTTATGTTCCAAGTGTATCCCACTAACAGTGAAGCAAACATCATGGGTGGCCTGGCAAGCCTCAACGCGGATGGGGGCAACTTCACCAGCGAGCTAGCTGCGGCTTTGCGGGATGTCGACGTCGTCGTTCCGCAGGGCCTTACCGCGGCCACACTCGTCGTCGGGACGCCGGCCTCCACCGTCGCAACCCTCCCAGTGGCACGCTGGGTGTTGCGCAGTAACTGGTCGAGTTGTAGCACCTTGTGCGGCAAGGGGGAGCAGACCCGCGTAGTGGAGTGCCTGACCGGCTTCGTGGAGCTGTGCAACGCGAATGCCGCGCCGGACTACACCCAGGAGTCTTTCATGCCTTACTCGAAAGACTGCGAGGAGTACACCTCGTGTCCCTACGACTGGACCTGCCCCGCGGGCCGTGACCCGGTCACCGGCGAGGGCTGCGAGTCGCAAGCCTCTTTCGTGGTAGGCTCGATTGTCGTCTCCTTCTTCATTGTGTGCTGCTGCTGGATCCAGTACGTCCGGAGAATGATCGTTCTACCGACGAGAGGGTTTGTGGGTGTCAGGCTGGGCCGTCATGGCCGGAAGGTTGACATCGAATGGACGAGGGTCGACGACCCCCTCGGCCAGCAGAAACCGAGGCTGCACTACAATCTCGGCCCTGACGAGATGGCCCAGTTCTATGAGAACCGCGAGCGCACGCCAGGCTTGGCCACTTTGATTCCGCAGGACGGAGCGGAGGATCCGATCGGGCCCGTGGACCTGGACTTCAGTGGCACAGTGGATTTTGAGATTCATCTACAGGTGATGACGTTGGCTCGGGACTCTCTTGTGATCGGGAAGGTCTTCCCCGACGGCGAGACGCCGTACGGCACCGGCAAGTCGAAGGCCCTGGTAATCAAGAACGGCATCCCCGCCTGGCAGATCGGTGACGAGTGCATCACAGGCAAAACGAACGTCGCCGACGGCTACAAGCACGAGCTCTCCGTCAAGTACAGCACGAACGAGGACGCGTATATTCTCAAGGTCGACGGCATCGTGGAAGCCGTACGACAGGGCGCCGTCGTCGACAATGTGGACACGAAGCTCGTCCTTGGCACCTCGCCCGCTCCCAGGAACGACAAATTCAACGAGCTGTACACCGATTTCGAAGAACTACGCATCGCTGGCATCGAGGTGCATCCGCTGGCGGAGCGGGGGGACGAGCCCCTCTTCGACGGCGATATTGACGAGCTCACCTGGAAGGAGTACAGGTGGAACAAGGACCTCGGCATGATGGCCTGGTTCGCGTATGATCTGAGCGTTGAGACCGAAGATGCGATTGTGAAGAAGCAGGCGACCGCTCGGTCGCCCCCAGTGCCCTCAATCGAGAGGCCTTCGGCCACAAGCTCGTCCCACACGGCGTTTCAGAAAGGCCAGGTTGTGGAGTACTGGTCGAAGACCATCCACACATGGCTTCCAGCCAGGATCGTCGATTTCAAGCCCGTTCACTTCGACAAGAACCTGGATATCAATACGATCAACTACAACGTGTACGTGGTGTCGGCGGGACAGAAGATTCCCGACGTCGAGATGAAGGACTTGCGACTGCCGTTAGCTGAGCGTGAACCCGTGAGCATATTTTCCCAGAAGCATGGGAGGTGGTTCCCAGCCGTAGTCAACAAGGCGATGAGCGATCTCGACCCGAGGCTCGGGTGCGACGTCACGCTGGAGAACCAGCTGGCGGACGACGGTAGGACTTACGTCATGAGCGAGCTGCAGAAGGACCTCGATGAGTACAGCAGGGACAAGAGAGCTCGCGAGAGGGCGGCAGGGTACGTCCCCGCACGGCGGAGTTCGCAGGATGAGGAGGGCAACAACGTGCGTGAGCACGACGATGAAGAAGGCGGTGTGCCCGCGCTGAAGAACATGCCGTCCAAGCGCCTGCGGAGACGCTACACCAGGGGAGACCTCGTCAGCGTGTACAGGGGCGTCGAGGTCGGTTTCCTGTCGGCCGAGGTCGTCCGAGAGATGGACGCGGCAGAGCAGGGCCAGGCGGAGATGGAGCAGGCGGTCCGGGGGAATAGGCGAGGACAGAAGAAGGCTTCGGCCGCGAGCGACCAAGAGGACATCCAAAAGATGGAACGCGAGCTCGACCGCAAGCTGGGCGGGCTGTCAGCCAACCAGACTCTGCTAGCTGCCCAGTCGGGCCGAGAAGCTGATAACAACGCCGAGAAGAAGACGAAAAAAAAGATGAAGTCGAGCGCCAGCGACCATCGCTACGCGACGGTCGTCGTCAGGCTCGCCACGAACTCCCACGAGTCTCCCCGCGAGGACGGCGGCGAAGGCGTCGTCTCCATGCCGGGGGACACCGAGATCCGGGTGCCGGAGTTCCTGCTGCGCCCGATGCCGCGCGCGGGCAGCGTCCAGCAAGAGGGTCGTTCGTCATCGTTGTCTGCTGGAGGCTTGAGGTCCCTATTTCGAGCCAGCGCTTCGTCGCTGGTGACGCCACCGCCGAAGCCCGTGCCCTCCATCCGCGCCTCGTCGCAACCAGCGCCCGCTGAGGAAATCCTCAACGTCTGACGAGCGCACCTCTCGGCGAGTTTCGGCGCCTCTCGCATGATGCATGATGCTCTGGGATGTTTTCGGCTTCACAGTCAGCTATCTGTTGCAACCACAAAACGAAGAAGCCAATGCGCCCTGACGGCAGATCGGCTGCAATGCATATGAATCAGAATTGGCCATCATAGCGACTCGCTTGCCTTGCACACGCGGGATTGAGGGTAGGGAGGGACAGAGGGGAACAGGGGCGGACAGGCAGGGACAGCCGAAACAGGCAACCCCTTTTGAGAGAAAGCTGCAGAGCTGCCAGACAGTGGCGCACCACGTGTGGAAACACCGCTATCATTCGACAGCGTCGCTGTCAGCCGGTCTTCGTCCTGCTGGGCTGCATTCAGCATGCGCCTTGACTCTTTTGCCCTCTGTTGCGACCGCGCAGGGTAGATTTCGACCCAACCGATCTGATTCGACATCGATTCCGGCCAGCACGATCCGATTCGATGTGGCCCGATGCGACGCGCATCTCGATTCGATTCGATTCGATTCGATTCCCCGATTCGATGCTGACTGATCCTGCACCACGTCGGCTTTCTCCCCCCACACAGACAGACCCACCGCTCACGGCTGCTCACACGTTCGCCCACGGGGGCCTGGCCGTCCTCCCAGGGAGAGCCCTGACCAGTGTCCTCATCCGCTGTATTCACGGCCCAGGGTGAGCGGTCAGGCTGTAGTCACGGCCCAGCGGGAGCGGCTAGGGGCCGGCCTGAGTCTGGGCTTGATTGGACCTGACTTTGGGCCGTGACTGCGGTTGAGCCGCTGACTGCATGGTGTTCGCTCAGATTTCCAGATGCTGTGACTGCAGCCAAGACGCAGAGATACGGAACTTCGAGCTCAGATGCAAAGATGCTGGGACAGCAGCCGTCGTCGTCGCGTGTCGATGTGTTCGGGAGTTCTTTTCCGCCGTTTTGGGCCGGTCGGAGGCCCCTCGTCGGCACGGGCGGCCGGATCCGCCTCGAGTTTTTTGTTGGCCAGAGCGCACCCCAGGAGGGTGTGCGGGTTCGATCTTCGTGCCGTCGTTGGGCCGCCGTCGGTGTCATCGTTGCCCTCCTCCTCCTCCTCCTCCTGTTCTGTTTGTGCTCCCGATGAGGACGATCCGCGGCGGACGACACGCAGGGGTGAGGCACGGAGAGACGGAGCGGCCATCGAGGAAGAGAGAGAGAGAGAGAGACGACGACGGCCAAGACTCAGGAGGGAAAGAAACACACAGACACAATTCATCGTCGACGCCCCAGAAAATAAGAAAGAATGTGGGCAGTGGGGGGGGAGACAGAAACCCAGAAAACAGGGGAAAATATATGGGATCCTCTGTTGTTTGTGTGCCTTTCTTCGTGTGTCCCAGGGCCCCATTCAAAGGCCACGGCGCGAGAAACGGAGAGGGGGAGGAGGAGGAGGAGGAGGAGGAGGAGGAGGGAGGAGGAGGATGAGGGAGGAGAGGCGATGAGGCGGGGTGGGAGAGGAGCAGGAGGAGCAGGAGGAGGAGGAGGAGGACGGACGGAGGAGGAGGAGGGAGGAGGAGGAGGAGGAGGAGGAGGAGGCAGGAAGGAGGAGAGGAGGAGGGAGGAGGGGAGGAGCGAGGAGGAGGAGGGGAGGAGGAGGAGTGAGGAGGAGGAGGAGTGAGGAGTCGTGGAGTTGGAGTGGGATATGAGTTGTGTGAGACGTGTGGAGTAAGTGGTGGTAGGGGAGGAGGAGGGGAGGAGGTAGGAGGGAGGATGAGGAGCAGGAGGAGGAGGAGGAGGAGGAGGAAGGAGGAGGGAGGAGGAGCGAGGAGGAGGAGCCGAGGAGGAGGGAGCGAGGAGGGAGGTGGAAGAGGAGGAGGAGGAGGAGGAGGAGGAGGAGGAGGAGGAGGAGGAGGAGGAGGAGGAGGAGGAGTGTGGAGTCTGGAGTGTGGAGTGTGGAGTGTGGAGGAGGAGGAGGAGGAGGAGGAGGAGGAGGAGGAGGAGGTGGAGGAGGAGGAGGAGGAGGAGGAGGAGCAGGAGGAGGAGGTGGGAGGCACGCGTCTCCGTGCGGCCGCAGTGCTCGGCTGGGTCCGCGCCCGAGGGCGGGAGGCCGTCCAGGACGGCGCCGGCGATCCACCGACACGGTCCCGGCGGATGCTGCTTTGCTGCTGCTGTCTTGCGTCGGCCCAGGGAGTCCAGGCCCTCAAGAGCCGAGCGTCCGAAAGCGTACCTCGGACAGGAAAACATCGCAAGACCTCCCCCATGCCAGGCAGCTTTAGAGCAAGCACGATAGTGGGCTTCACACTCTCAGCACCAAATTCGCAGTGATCGAAATCTAACAGCTGGCCCCCTGGGAGCGTGCTCAAGTGTGAGACCTCCTGTAACTTCCAGCTGGCTGGCAAGTGCTCCTCTGTACGGCACCCTGGGTGTTCCATAACGAATTTGGCCCCTACGGCGGAACACGCGAGAGCGAATCGGATTGTGGTTCTCAAGGGGGCGTTAGAGAGGTCGAGCTGGTCCCACTGAGCTGCGCCTCGAGATGGCATGCCCCACAAACAATCATTGGAACGAATGACGCGGGGGTAAGGCTTGTTCTTAATAGGGGTTGGGGGACGCCTGCGAGCACAAGGTGGTCCCGCCACCACGGCCCACACCTGCCCCGACAGAATTAGTTTAATCAACGCCTGGACTGCAGCACGGGATGACAAATCACCTGACTTCGCAGCATTGGCCATACCGGTGCTCAGCACGATTACTCTGAGCCCTAACTTTGCCGGAAATTCATCCATGTAGTGCTGGACGGCCTGGGGCCGCCGCTGGCCCGAAAAAATATGCAGGACGTAAACATGTTGCTGAGGTGGAGGCGGCACTGGAATAGGCATGGCATTGGGAACGTATGCAGGTTGAAACTCAGCTGCTACGGTGGCTACGGGTGCCAGCTTCTGCCAGCGGTCATCGGTGGCTCATTTCAACCCTGGGCCTATGCACCTGAATTTTTTTTTCTCGGCCTGCTCTGCATCTAGGCAACGAGACGCAAGCTCTGCAGCGCAAGCGACGTTGTCCTCGCGTTGTTGCAGAATTTGCTCTTGTGTGAGGAGCTTAATCGTTGCTATCAGCGTTGGCTGGCATATGTTTGACCCGTGCCTAAGATGCTTGAATAGCTTTAAACGTGTGAGATAGATCCTATTCCACGACTGGCATACGCTCCCTAGGGCCACAGTCTTAGTTAACTCTAAGTTTGGGTGAAGCTTAGCTCTGTGGGTAACCCAGGCATGCAGTCTTAGTTAACTTTTTTTTTTTTTTTTTCTTTCTTTTCATTTTATTTTTTTTTAATTTTTTTTTTTTATTCTAAGTTTGGGTGAAGCTTAGCTCTGTGGGTAACCCAGGCATGGGGTGTAATAGAAGTGACGTCGCATTCGGGACACACATATAAAAACAGTCGGGGTCGTCCACGCCACATGCAGGGGGAGGGGAGACCCGTTCGCCACGCACTGTGCCATAATATCCTTACGCCACAACATCAACCGTTGTTGGTCCATCTCTGCCCCAGTAGCCCCGATTTCGACAGCCTTGATAATCTTCTTCCAAAATTTGGGCTCTCTGCGTGCGAGCCCGATCCACCAGCTCGTGTCACCAGGGGAGGGGAAAGAAAGAGGGAGCGAAGCAACTTGGGGGAGCCACTCGAGGTCCCTTAAGAGGAGCGAAGCCCAGGAGCCCTCGAGGTCCACTAGCATGTCGAGCATGGCGAGCTTGGCTTTGGATTCACTCCTCAGGATTCGCGGCAAACATTTCAGCCCTAACTCTGAGGACGAGCGACAGCGACGGCCTGCCAGCCTTGAGCATGACTTCTTCATTGGAAGCCTTAGGCTCGGGCGGCCTCAGCAACTCAGGCTTCAGCGCAGCGCGAAAGGCATCTAGGTATTTGCTTTCGGCTCGACTCATGGTCTTGACTGGTAAAGTCCACAGAACAGCCTGGCACAAAAATCTGGAGCACCCTAAGGAAGCAGCGTACTTGATTCTCGTTTTCGGGGGGAGGTCGGGCAGCCCGAACACCGCGCGCCTCAGGGGTCCCAGGGCCGTGGTCTGATCGTGGCCCCTCATCCAAATTTCTGGCCTCCAGGACCCACCGCGGTGAAGCATGGACCCCATGTACTTGTAAGATTCAGCCTGATTCAGGCGATCGCATACATGGATGCAGGGGGCGTGGATAAGCGACGGGTCCTGTTTCCATGGGGAATCGCGGATTGCCGCCGCCGAGCGGGGCGGCGCCAGCCGCATTTTGGGGAGGGCACCTCCCCCGATCCATGGATTTGGCGACCGCGCTCCAAATCCATGGATCGCCAATCCATATTTGCGCGCCCCCGACTCATTAAGCTTGATGGCGTAGGCCCCGACTTCAAACGTGTCTTGAATTTCGTGCTCGACTCGGGCCGCGGTGGAGCCTTCTCCAGAAAAGGAAGCCATGAATTCCTTTTTCCCCTTGTCGCAATTGGGCGTGAAACCTGTCCTGACAGGTTCCTCGTGAACGATCTTGGCCATCGTTTGGGCCGCTGGTTCCCACTCGCGCGCGGAAGGGGGGCGTGGCCAAAGCGAGGAGGTCATCCAAAAGAGCAGCTCTGTGGAGGTCATAGCTATCCGCCGCTCCATGCTCTTCTCGCGACTTGGCCACACAGTCCGGAGATTTCGTCAAGCACATCTTGCACTGGGACGAGCAGCCCCTGCTGCTTAAGTCGCTCGTGCACCTTAGCACGAGCGGGAGCGAAGCTAGCGATGAACAGCATGTCCCCGAACGGCATGCCAGCTCGGGTGCCAGATTCGGGGAGGGCTAAGCTGGTGGCCATCCTGACCCCAGACCACGTTACCCCCGCCGCCTGGGACACCATGCGGACGAGCTGGGGGGCAGCCGCGGTGGTGAGGAGGGGCGGCTGTCTGAGCCAGGCGATCGCAAACATGGATCAAGGGGGCGCGGATTAGCGACGGGTCCCGCTTTCCTGGGGAATTGCGGATTGCCGCCGCCGAGCGAGGCGGCACCGGCCGCATTTTGGGGAGGGCACCTCCCCCGATCCATGGATTTGGCGACCACGCGCCAAATCCATGTATCGTATATATCCAGTTTGCGCGCCCCTGTCTTTGGGGGTGGGGGTGGGAGCAATGGCTGACGATGGTATGAGAGCAAGCGGGATTTGCAACCTGTCGACGGTTTATTCGTCCAACGGAACATTCTCAACCACAGGCTGACGCAAAACTCGGAAGAGCGCATCGTGGAGGTCAAACAAAATCAGCAACGTTGTTTTCCTTGTACTCTTGAGGAAATCTAGGGCAGTCCTTGTGGCCAGGCATGCAAGGTCGGTACCTCTCCCGGGCAAGCCCCCCACCTGGTTGGGTCCAGCAAGTGCTTGGACAATTGATAGGACGAGAGACCTGAGAAACGCGTGATGTTGTTTGGCCATCGCGTCTCCGAGCGAAATATTTTTGTAATTGCGGAGGTTTCTTGGGGATGGGGACGGCCCACCCTCCTCTTCCAGAAAAGAGGCTCGCATCCTACCTTCTTGACGAGGGGGCACAGCAAGTTTGCCACCTCTGGGGCAGCAGCTTTGGGAAGCCCGCGTCCGATTCCCGTGGGGCTCTAAAGCGAGCTGAGGGACGTAAGGAGCGGAAGCGGGCGTGCGCCCGCGGCCGCGTCGGCTGAAGCGGCCGGCCGCCCAAATATGACTGGTGCCTCACCGCGAGGCACACAATCGCTATCGAGACCAAAAAGGATCTTCCTGTGGGTTAAGATGGCACATCCTCTCCTACTGGGACTATCGCTACTACGGTACAACAGAGCTGGAGCTTGGCTTTGCCTAGGGCGAAGCTGCTGGCTGGGCCTACCAGCCCCCCTCAAACTTAGTAGCGGAGCTGGCTTATGGTGGTCAGTTCTAGCTCTACTCCTCACCATCCACGGCATTATCTGGTGGACTACGAAAATGGCGGGACATCAGGGTGCAGTGGGTTTGCGCGGAGGAATGTAAATAGCTACGCACCACCGCAAGGGCACTTGCAGCGATACCTGTGCTCAAGCGGAGGTCTCTTACTCACGTCCTACATCCCTGCGCTTCTACACTCCTGAAGTCCACCCACCTCCTCTAATTGGAAATTTCTTCGAATATATAACGCATGTAAACATGCGATATGATATACTGCCGCCTCCAACCCCACGCAGACTTACGACTACCCAACGGAAGTCCCAAGCGACTACATCCGACTACGACCTACGAGGCCATTGGATTGGTATTACTATATGTGGGCTCACTTGGGTCGCTATCGGGAGCGCGGTAGGACATATGCGTGGCGGAGACGACACAAGAACGACCGGCCCTCACTGGGACCCAGCCGGTCAAGTACCTTTTTGCGAGTTCGTCCGCGAAATGCATGCCTGGAGCAACGTGACCACAGGCAATATGACGCCCTCCCAGCAGGCTGCAGCTCTGCAGCGAGGTTTGGGAGGTCTCGCACGGACCATAGCCATGAGAGTCCCTCCAGCAGCTATCAACTTTGGCGTCAACATAGATGGCCGCCATACTGACGGCGCCACCTATATCATGTTCCTCTTAAGCACGAAGTTCGAGAATTTAGAAGAGGAGCGCCAACTCAACTCTGGTACTGCTCTCATTGACTTCCGAGTCCACGCGGGTGAACGCATCGACCAGACGTTAGCACGTTTTGAGGTAGCCCGCTATGAAGCTGAAGCCGCCCGCTTCAACATCCCCAATTTCCGAATCCGAGCAGCGGTTCGATTCAGAGCTCTTGGAGTGGGGACATCGCGTGCACAGCTATTCCTGCAGCTTCTAAACCACCACATGCCGAGAGACCAACAACAATTTGACGCTCTACTTGAACGTGCGAGGTCATCTGCTCACATTTCTGAGAAAACCCCTGGCAATATTGGTGGTATCTTCAGTCAAGGTCATCGAACCGAGACCTTTCACGTGGAGGCTAACGCAGGGCAGCCTGCCGACAACGTCTGGAATGATGATCCACAACCAACTGAGACCACTACGCTGCTGGCTTAGAATGGTGGAACGGCCTCAGGGTCGCAAGACTCCTGGGCCAGACTTCGGGGGCCGCCTGATGCGGTATCCCCGATGCAAGCCACGGCCCTAATGGGCTCAGCGGGGCAACCCGCCGAGTCTGACTTCGACTCCGGTACTGATGCCGATGCGTCTTCAGTCGATGAAGCTACAGCCCTTGAATACTCGGGTATGCCTACATACCTCACTGAAGAACAACGAGCGCAATGGTTGTTTTTAGGCGACCAAAAACACAAGCGTTGTTGGCGGAGGTTCATGAAGAAACCAGTCCGAAAGGTAAGGCGCATCGTGCGACGAGCACTCAAAGGAAAGGGCAGACGTCGAACTAAAGGTAAAGGTAAGCGTCGACGATTGCATGGTACAGGCACACTAGCAGTCTTCGCATCTCTTACTGGGCCACAGTATGAAGGAATGTTTTTAGGTACTGGCAGAAACCGCAGGCATACATCGGGAAAAGACAAAGGACGCCGGGGAAATCCAAGGGATGCCAACGGCAAAACTATGGAGTGCGACATATGCCACAGCACAGCGTTTCCGACGCGAATGCCCTCAAGGTGATGGAAGAGGCAGGGGTCCGTCAATACATCTGGCTCAAACAGACTCCGACATGCAGTATGTTAACTGGGAGTCTCTTTTGGCTGACCCTGCCGATAGCTCAGCCGCAGTTGTTAATTTCATGGCCGCCAGGTATCTCAGCGCCAGTATGGCCCTCGAGAATTACGCCGGCGAGCTGTTCGAGGAGGTGTTCACTGGCCACAGCGACATCGATTTGGCAGAATGGCTGGGCATACCCATCGCGGGGCAACCTGCAGATATTGAATTTATCGATAACTTCCACATGCCCGCCGAAGGAGATGCTGACATGGCGGGGGCACCCGCGGATTCAGAAGTTACCGTTCCTGCAACAGACGAGGAAATGCAGTTGATGCTTTATCCTCGGGTTATTGGACGTCCGGCAGATATGGAATTAAGTGATGATGATCCTTTGCGGGAGAACCCGCGAGATGCTAGTTATCTATCTGAGCGCATTCAATGCGAACCTGGTCACAATGCAGAAATTCAATATACTTTTGTTGCTTCAGATCGGCCCATGAGCCGCCAGAAGCGATCGGCAAGCCGCCAGACCTGGAGGAAAAAGTATCGCGACGACGACGAGGGCGAATAATGGGAAGGTAGCGACCGCATGATACGTCGCGGTCGGTTCCCCAGTCGCTCACCTGATCGCGCGCGCGATCGCTCCAGTGGCGCTCGCTCCTAGCGGTCTCCAGCGCCCTCGCCCCCCTGATGCGGGAACTCCAAAGGCCCCGCCATGGCGGGGGAAATAGACCTGTCGTTTCCCCCGGGGAGGGGGCCCTTGCGGGGGAACCCGCCCCAAGATGATCAACCGCGAGAAGAGCATCCAGATGGCGGAATTCAGCGCCTCGTCGGTTACGCGGAAGCTGGGTTGGCTCGTCAATGCGCACCCCCAGATGCAATGCAGCATTGGCGGGGCCAGGGTTGGACAGAACATCGGATCCGTCACTGGCATTCTCTTTGCAAATTAATCGAGGTGGAGACGGCAAGATCATTCGTTCGAGAAGGATTGGACCTGTTAAGACAAAAGAAAAGATTGTCAAGCGCGACCACAAGAGAGCTGTCATCGAAGAAAGGAAGCTCTATAGAGGTGTTTATTGCACATGCCCCGCCTACGCAGACCACAGGCCTGGTTGCCCCCCTGAGACAATCAAGAAGCCCGAACTTCACGAGGACATCTTGGATTTGGTCTCATGGCGATGGTCGAGGTTACTGCACCGATCCTAATAAAACGCCATATAAGAGGCAGTTGACGGAAGACGACTACGGGCAAGCAACAGACAGTGAGATATCCCAATCTGTTCATATATGGAACAACCTCACACTTAACTATACATTATTTGAAGCAGTTCAATCGAGACTGGCACTCGGGGCGCGCGGGGAAACCCGCTGATCCCAAATCAGATGAAGAAGAAGAAGATGATCGACAAGAAGCTGATGAAGATGAAGGCGATGATACGGCCGAAGAAGTTGACCCCCTGGACGCGGCCTCTGCAGGGCACGCGTCGGGCGACTCCATTACTATGGACACCCGTGCAAGACGGACACTCCGATTGATCTTAGGTATGTTGCTACCGAGGCGATATATATTTCTCTTGAAAGGCGGATTGCTCACCGCGCTGAAGCTGCAGGCTGGGCGAAGACAAGCATAGCAAAGATATTCAGCGCCACCAAGTACTTTCTTGCCGGGGGTCAAAAGGCCGCTATCAAGAGCCTGGCCCTCAGAACGCCTAGTGGTGCCGACTTAAACCCTGACCGGGGCCCCGTGCGATATAAACCATGGGTACCTGCAGGGGCCACGGCTAAGGCAGCTCCCAGTCCGAAACCAGAGGCGCCTATCGATATCCCTCCATCTTCGGACTCATCAAGTCCATCGCTTGGTCCTGATCAGTTCAGACCCAAGAAGAAGAAAGGAATAGCCCAGATGATCCTAACCCTGGAGACAGTAAGCAGCAGCGATCTGCGGGGCAACCTGCCGACCGACGTCGATCCGGAGGACCAGCGGCGGCTGCTGCCGCAGCTGCATTTCAAGGCACCAGTACTCCCGCTCCAAAGGAGCCCGTGCCACGTCGCGGCCCTGCACCAGGTCGGGCGCACAGGGCCGGCTGGGCGCCCTCGCTGGAAGGATTAGCAGGGGATGCTTCCTCAACAAGGCGCGGCGCTGAGAAGCTATTGGCATCCTCATCGAAGGCGCCAGGAATGGCTCCCAAAGATAAGACAGTCGAGTCCTACAACATCAAAGAGAAGAAACGCCTAGACTACGACATCAGTACCCCGCCAGGAACTCCTCGGACGCCTAGGGGAACTGCTGGCGCTGCCATTTTGGCGGCGAGCGCGCCGGCACCTGCCGCATCAGCGGCAGTTCAGCGTCCAGCGGGGCAACCTGCTCAGAGCTCAGCGGGGCAACCTGCCCTTACTTTGGAGATGCCAGTGGGATGCCGAGAGTACTGGGGCAAGTTACGCACGTCCAATCGTATGAAGATCAACCCAGCATATCATCTTCAGATTGATGATGGATCTGATCGATATATGGCGGTGGAGTGCGACTTCGTGGGCGCCGCCATCCATCGCGACAAGGGCGCACACCCGCGCCAGATGGTGCGTAACATTATGCGTGAATGCCCGGCACTCACATGCGATTCGGAGAAGGACTATTTGACTGGGATCCGAAAATCAGAAGGTATCAGGAAGCCAAGGTTCAGCTATGAGGGGCAGCGTCACTGCTCAGAGTGGCTCACGACTGCTCTTCGCCACAATCTTTTTCATGGAGGTCATCTGTCTGACAGATTCCCGCGGGAAGTACCACCCTTCGATGAATTTGATGGACGGACTGATTGGTCAGAGCTGCTCGGCCACTGGCCAGCTGAAGGATATGAGAATCATCACCGCAAGCACCTGGGAACTGCGCGCCAGAAGCTCAAGAACCAACTCTGGGCATGCCAGGCGCTAGCTGTGCTGTACCTGATTGGCATGGTCGACCACACTGGAATGCAGAAAGACAGGTTGCAGCTCAAGAAGTGCAAGTACGCCTCCGAGTTCCACGATGCGTACTTCATCCGCCCAAGTAACGGACATAGCAGGCCTGGGACAAAGTGCCCTGAATTATTGATATGAGAACTACGGGTTTGACGGCCCCCGGTGCACTTTGTCATTTTATTCATTGTACTCAGTGGGAAAATATCCCCAACATACTTAGCGTCGGACTGTCATGCCGCGCCGACGACACCAGCGCGAAGAGGGGCAGACAGTTTGTACATGGTTGCCCGTACCTTCCTGGTGATAATAGAATCAAGTCCGGCCTGCGCGTTGATTCCGAGGTGTTGGTCATGGTCAGCTTGAAGAACCTGTTTCGGGACAAGATGCCGATTTGGCGCTCAGCAAATGACACCATAATGTCAGCAGGCCGTGACAGCAGAATTCCTCCGACTCACATCGTTCAGCTGATAGGTATTTTACCCGATGAACAATGCAGGTACAATCGCGTGGGACAAGTATGGATCAATCCCATGTACTTGTGGGACACCAATCAGCAGCTTCCGTGCAGTGATCTTTCTGTCCAAAAAATGTACATGTTCCGGAACGATGCGTCATCGTTGAAGGATTTGTTCCAAAGACCCCCTACAATTTGAAGTGTCCCGAACCGACACCTATCCAGGGAGTCGAGTTCTCAACCGTGTTCATGATACAGGACACGTATCAAGCGGGGGCACCTGTGGGGGGATCTGATGGATCTTGGATACAGGCTCAAAGTGCGGACGTGACAGGTATTACTTCAAGTGGCATCATCTGACACGCTGTACGCCAACGACCCGTGGCGTGCCCAGGTGCAGCAGCTGCCAGTACCCGCAGGGTAACCTGCTTCATTTGCGCCAATGAGCAGAGCCACAACTCCACTTGGTACTCCACAGAGTGCTGGGAGCACCAACAGCCTACAGGCGAGGCTCCAAAGCATTCGAATGGACCCGCAGCTCTATCAGGCTTTACAGGCGACGTCGCCATTTGCATTGCCGCGTCCAAATGCGGGCAACCTGTTTTTCCTGATCACCATGCTGCACAGAGAACCGAGAGTTTGGTTGGTCAGCAAGAACGGATGTACCGGCAGATACGTGAAGCCGCTCAGAGAATGCGCAGGGATGGCATTGACCTCCCTAGCGCCAACTGGACGCCGCCATGGGGGTATGTTCCGGAGCCAAATCCATCGCCAGACAACCCCAATCGGCTTGGATACGCGCCAGCATTTTCCAGTCATCCGACATGCGATCCAACGGCTGCCGACCGCCCCACAGCAGCACCAATGGACTACCCACTTTATCCTGACTATCACGCTCAGGTAAGTGGCACTCCCCGAGTGGGGGCTCAGCCCGAACACCCGCATGTACGGGCGACGGCCGACGACTTCTACCAGTCTCAGCTGACGCGTGGCTCGGGGTATGCATCAGGCGTGCCGGGCCAGATTCCTCACTGCGGATATTTGGCCGCCCCCACGGACCAAGATGCGCAGCAACAGGCCCCAGGCCTAGTAGTACCATCGTCCATGGGAAGGCTGCGCCCTGAGATCCTAGCCATCCATGAGGCGCAGCAGGCCAACATGGCGATGCAGTCTGGCCGCCAGCGTCGCAACCAGGAGCGTCAGGCTAACAGGATGCTGAGGCCTGCGGGGCAACCTGTTATTTCTAATACAGCAGGGACACCGGCGATCAGTCCAGCCGCGATCGCAGCAATGCAGCCACCGACGGTTTCACCGATTCGATATGAAGCCGGTGAGACCACTCTGGAGCGCCAGACGCGTATCAGGCCATCGGCAACACCGCCCATATCAGCGACTGCGACTTCAACAAGTGTGCCATATGCCTGGATCATTTCATGAACCACGATAAGGTCTGGAGGCTCCAGTGCGACCACAATGCAGGGGCACCTGCTGCATCAGCACCACCTTCTGTGCCGGTCAATGACACGTGGTTGAGGCGTATGGAGAGGGCTACTGATAGGAGCGCTCAGTGGCTTCAGTCTCCACATGCACACATGCCATATGGGCGAGACATTCGTCCACGAAATCAGCGTAGGACGGAAAGCCCATTGAGCGCGCGTTGTGGCAGCATTGCGATATCCGAACGCGACATGCTGCATACTGTGTTTATGGTAAATACAGATGGCCAAATGGGCATGCGCGCAGACGAGGATACGTTCTGAACCTGTCCACTACCTCTGCATCACGCCCATGCACATCTGACGAATATCCTACAGCCTGGATCTTTGAAAAGTCCTACTTCGGAAGAAGAGGCTCGTGGATATATGAACGTCTTTACATCTTTGTCACGAAACGACTGGGTGTTGGAGCAGAGGCGCCGCAAAGGCATGCACGGTACGACGCTGTCTGAAGTGCCAGGACTATTTGGCAAACGCCACGACTTGGCCTTGGCAGCAAACAGTGGGACTATGATACATGGGTGTGTTGATTATTCTTTTGGGTATTGGCAGTACTATTCTGGGGAGAACCCCCCTGCTATCCTGGGTCTGAGGAGCATGTCCAACATGAGGGCCATCCTGATCCTGGAGCAGGGGCACGAGAAGATGATCATCCGTGGCTCTGAAATGTACAATGTTATACATGGAAAAGGGTGCCAGAGTGCTTGATCTGATGAAGACTCCTTCTGGACATCTGGCACTCAAGGTCGACGAGTATGGGGCCGCTACTGAGGATAAAGGGTCGATGTCGTTTACTATTCCGGCCAGTCCTCAATGCGAAGATGATCCGTTGCTCGTCAAAGAAGCATATGATCCACAGCCGGCCGCGGGGGCACCTGCTATGATCGACGCTCGTACATATGATGTCACAGGATACCAGGGGCATCAGCTCGTCCATCAACGGGGAGACGTTCACGTTCACGATCCAGTCTTTGGTGAACTACACCTCGAAGACTTGGCATCGCAGGAATACGTGCTTCGGGAGCAACCGGACCTCGGCCGACAAGGACTTCGCTTTGCGCAATTTGCAGGCGAAGATATATCAGGCCATCCACGAGGAGGGCGCGAAGTCGACGCCGCCCGATGCGCAGGCAGGAACACCTGCGGAAGGAGATGATGCCGCTGAGAAGTTTGAACTCGTTACTTCGAGCAGCGGCTCTGCAGCGCAGCATGGCGCAGGCATTTGGACGCCCCCATCGCCAAACGAGTGACGGGGGCAGGCGCGCGCCACGGCCACTCGCGCTTGCTCAGACAGGCCGAACACTCAGGTACTGTCAGCAAACGCGGGGAAGCCTGCATCATTGTCCTTGGCCTCGGCTGTGCGCGCCAGGGGCAGTGGCCAGCCCGGCTGCGCGGCTGCCGCGGATAGCAGTGGGCCCGGTTGTGTGGCCGCTGCAGAAAAAGAAGGTTTACCGCATCATTATCACTCGCGTGAATTTGTTATTGAGGACATGCGGACAGCGCGCGCTGAACTCCGAGCCCGTGATTACATGCGTGACTGTATTACACACACAGAGGTCATGACCTCCACTGGTACACAGTATTGGGGTGCTCTACTCTCGGGCGACTACCAACTGTTGTGTGTGGCTACACCTGCCGATAGGCATGTGGGACTGCCTGGCAAGCGGGCAGGGCCACATTATCAACGCATCCAAAAATTGATGGCCAAAGCTCAGGCTCTACGCATGACTATTGTGCTTGTGGGACCACCCGGATATTTCTGGAAGCAAGGTCCTATACGAGACGCTATTGAAGATCTTGGTTTACAGGTGATGCGCATGCGATTCTGCCACTTAGGCCTCAAGTACGACCGTTCTAATACGTTGCCCAGCGGATCATATCTGCAAGTGGCAACTACCTGTGCGCGCATCCCGACCAACCTATGGCGACGCACGCGCAAAACATCAGGGAAACTTGCACAACCTACTGAATATGTCCTGGATTGGTATTGACAGGGAGCTCAGCAGGCCGAGTGGCGCATCAAGACGCTAGCGATCATGACTGCAAGGGTGATCGATCATATGGATTTACACAAGACGCAGAGAAATCACACAAGCGCTGTACATCTTAGTACCCACACTCGAGTGGATAAAGGAGCTTGAACTCACGTTCAGTCTCCTCAGAATGGCCCTGAGTGGGGCCATGTTGTCAGACGGGCAACGATGAACCTGGACGACAACACGATCATACAAGAAATCAATATTCAGGACCAGCCTATCGGGCACAACTACACCGCACCATTACCAAATTGTGTTACCAACATCCGTGCTCGACTGTACTGGGAGCAGCCTGAACCGGCTCTCCTCGGACACGGGAGCTCACGTGCACGCTCAAGGCGAGTGGCGACCATCGACGACGATCGCCCCCCTCCCCCTTCGATTGAGCGCGGCCGCGTGCTCCCCTCTATTCCCGAATTTCCGAGACTCAGTTCACCTGGGGCTGAACAACAGACAGCGCTACCAACCGATGCCAGAATTAAACAAAAAGAATAACAGAAAACAGACAAGGAAGCAGGCATCAAGCCACGCAAGATACCCAAGATTGTCGAAGAAGACAACGACGACTGCGGAGATGATCTGGAAGGACTCGAATGGAGCGCGCACTACACCGGCGCACCTCTTGACTCCGACACGGAAAGTGACGATGAAGAAGAAATTGTCATCGCACTACTTGCGGGGCAACTTGCTGAATCTTCCGCAGATATGTTCTCCATAATCCCCACCTTGTGCGATAGACGTCATAACAAGGTGGATGCGCTGGAATTGCGCGGAGGAAGTGGAGGCATCTCGCAGCCAGCATTCAGCCGAGGTTTGTCTTCGGGGGAAACCTCTACAAACGTTCCTTTGTTGACCTTGGTAACAAGGATGTTCAAGATGCAGTGGTCCACTATCTGGGCGTTGTTTTGTCAAAGTTGTCATGCATCCCCGGGCCGAAAATTTTTCCTTTAGGATTATGAATATGAGAATATCCATGGATCCAATTGGATCTCTTTTCGGATGTGGGAGAGTTTCGTGGATCCTATTTCTGTGCCGCGCGGATCCAATTTCCTGCGTGTGTGTGAAAAAACGATGGATCCATTTATTCCCCGGGAATAAATGTATACTAATAATTAACATCCGGGACCCAGGGGAAATCAGATCCGCGGAACACCGCACGTGAAGCATCATGCTATACACGGAGCTGTGGATATGCAGACCAATGCTATGATTCTAAGGGGGAGGGGGTCTTCCCAGGATGAAGAGGGGAAGGATGAGGGAAGAGGCAAGAGGAGGTGGGGGGAGAACAGAGGGGACGCAGGGGGGGAGAGAGGAGAAATACACAGCGGGCCCGGCCAACTCCCGCATCTCCAACCATAACAGATCTACCCCACCTCGGATAGAGCGCTACATGTATCCGCTCACCTGAACGGCGCGTCGCTTCCGACATGTGGCGCTCAAGAGGAAAATCTTTCGGCCTGCGGAAGTATCACAACCCAACTGCAGAACAAATGAGTTGCCTTCTTATTTCAATGCGCAGGTTAACTACGATACTTGGTATGAACATCATAAAGAGGAGTTGCCGCATATCAAGTTATGTGGGAAGGTGGCTACACGTCAGAACGATCTACGACGATTCTACTTACGAGAACAACCAGTGGGTACTTGGGTGGATCAGATACCACCATGGACTACGTTGGCCAAAAGCAAGGGCACTTGCAAGGTGAACATGGATCAATGCACTACTGGCCCACGCGACTCCCATGGGGCACCGACGCGAAAGCCGACTGAGATTATGGCCAACCGTCGCCTTTTATTCACCCTTTTGGAAGAAACGCTGTGCTGGCCATCGTCAACATGCGTCGGCATGTAACAGGGAACTGTCCATGGCTGCACAATACTCCAAAGATGCAGTCGCTTTTTGTCGATGCTGTTCAGATCCTACACGATCTCTTCCAGGTAATTCG
>CAUYUJ010018171.1:795539-845626 GCA_963575745.1 Prorocentrum cordatum | reverse complement strand
CAGGAAGGGGAATTGTGACACTACGGGTATGACTGGTGAACATGCTATACGACCATAGGTGAACAATACTAATGTGACGAAAGCTGCACAGGGGAGTTCTACCAATAGTTGCCAGTCGTACCCTTACGGATGCTACTGATAAGGGTGGGAAAGCTGTGAATAATATGACGAGGGATTCCGTTAATACGAATGCGCAGTTTACCATGTTCGAAGATGCGAACAATACGGGTAAGACTTGCAACAAGAAGAATGACAGGGAGAAGGAGGAAGGGATGATGATGATGATGATGATGATGATGATGATGATGATGATGCTGATGATGATGATGATGATGATGATGATGATGATGATGATGATGGAGGTGGTGATGGTGATTGTGATGGTGATGGTGATGATGATGATGATGATGATGATGATGATGACGATGATGATGATGATGATGATGATGATGATGATGATGATGATGGTGGTGATGATGATGATGATGCGGAGGAGGAGGAGGAGGAAGAGGAGGAGGAGGAGGAGAAGGAGGAGAAGGACGGGGGAGGACGAGGATGGAGGAGAAGGAGGATGAAGAGGAGGAGGAGGAGGAGGAGGAGGAGAAGGAGGAGGAGGAGGACGGGCCCTAGCCTGTCTCAAACCGCTGTGGTTCGAGAAGCCAGGCAAGGGGCCTGTACGAGCCGCTCCCTTGGGCCGCCAAAAATTCGACAGCCAGAAAATGTCGGCCCATCGTTCCCTGCAGCGTGTTCCGTTTTTTGTGTAGTCGTGGCGTACGCCGGAGAAGATAGCCGGAATGTTTGGCCCAATAAGAACTGCAAGTCCAGCTGGAACCATCCTGGTCACACCCCGACCTGGACATGCATGTGCGGCTGTGCCAAGCACAAAAAGTCAACGGAAGTAGCGCAAGCAGTGTGGAACGCCCATGGAGCCAGAAGGAGCGCATGCCGAACCGAACGAGCAAGAGGAACCCTACTGGTGGCCACCGCAGGCTCCACCTTTCCCGCCAGATATCCAGGCTCCGCACAGCCACGCTGGGATTGGCAGTCGCTTCGACCGCACGACTCACGTCAGCAACCCCAGCGAGAGCGGATTGCAGAGCTTGGAGCACATCGGGCACGAGCCCAGCAACCAGCAGTGTGTCTGTGCGTGCTAGAAAGAGAAGTTGCGCCGAGTCCAGTCCACCATGGCGGTTCACAGTGTTGCGAGAATGGCCCGCAGCAGCCTTCAGCCTCTCGCGCGCCACTCTTTCAACAATGCCACTGGCAACCTCGAGGTCCTGTCGAAGCAGCGCGGCCAGCAGAAGGAACTCGTGTTAAACCTCGCGCAACAGGCCGATTCATCCACCAATGGGTACCAAGCCGCCATCTAGGCCCTCCACGAGCAAACCCTCGTCGGATTGGGGAAGCCAGCCTCGATGGACTGCGGCGCCGCAGCCTCAGCCAATCTGTGCATCGAATACTTCCAGGTTAAAGTCAACGTTTTGTTTTTGGAAAATGGAGGTTTTTTCGGGCTTGGACGGTTTCAGGAAGCTGGCGATGAGAATCGGCAAGCCCTGGCTGAGAGGATACCTCGACTTGCTGAAGGACTCAAGACGGCGACCCAGAGACTATTCAGGGAGGTCCGCAGCAAGGCAGAGACTCCGGTCAAGCAGCGCCGATCATGTTTCCAGTTTGTCAAATAAGCGTCGCGGAGAGAAACAACCGCAGCCTGCCCGGCGGCCCCCGACGCCGGCGGGATGCCCCCCGACTCCAGCGGCAGCGCCCGCGCCCGTTGATGACGCGGGGCCCGGCACAGCGGCGCCACGGGGCGCGCGGGCCCCAGCGTCGGCGGCCGCGGCAGGCGCGGCGGGAGCATCGCCAGCTCCCGATGCCTCGTCTGAGGCCACGCAGCGTGCTAAAGTAGCCTTTCAAGCAGAGGATCCAGCCCTGCAGGGACTGCAGCTGGGCGGCAGGCAGCCACCCCCCCTCGGCCCATCCGCCCCCGATCCCCGACCCCCCCAGCTGCCTGCCGTGAAACGTCGGAAGGAGCTTATAGTTAGGACTGCGAGCTTATAGTTGGGGGGCTCGCCGCAAGTTCCCAAGCCCGGAACCCTGCGCCGACGTCGCGCTCCTGCAGGAGATGTCCCGAGCCCCCTTCCCAGATCGAGGAAGTTGAATTGCGCGCGGAGTCTTCCCGCGTCACCCGGGAGTCGGGCTTGTCCGGGGGCGTTGGTGTCAGTGGCCGTCGCGCCTGCGGCGTGCGCCTCCCCCCTGGAACCCGACGCTCCAATTTTCCGAGTTCCCGCGGGGGTCCACGCGCGCCGGGTCGACTCGTGCATCCCCGGTGATTTTGTTGGCGCGGCACTACCTTCCGATGGGGGGTGGAACTTCGGGGCCCGAGTGCCCCTGTTTGTCAGCTCGCTTGGGAAGGGGTTATGCGCGCGTGGAAGCGACAGCTGGATTTCCACACCACGCGCCATCAAAGATCGCGGCCAGGACTCCGAGCTCCAGGCCAGCATCTTCGCCCCCCAGGGCGCCCGACCTGCCGCGGTGGAACGATTTGGACAGCGTTTGGTTCCTTTCTTGCAATGCCAGGGTTGGCGGCTCCAGTCAAGACTGCCGGCGCGGCCAGATATTCACCCAGAGGGTGGACGGATCAACAAAATTGATCCGCGGTCGGTTCGCTGATGTTGATGACTTCTTAGGGCAGAATTGATCCGTCAATGTATGTTAAGATGGCATGCAGTGCGATGTTGATCCGCAACATCAAAGATTGATCCACTGAAGTTGGCTCAACCATCAAAAACATCATAAACCATATCACCATGATCATTATCATCACCATCACATGCCATATGCAATATATCACATGTATTTCACATTCTAACCGTATGCAGTGGCAATGAACATATATAAATACGTTTACACTCGTATATGCACGCACACAACTATGCACATATCCTTCGTCAGTGTACACATAATTATGGATGATGATATGGCTTGTGATTCGTGGTGATAACACGACTTATGATGGTATACGCATGTTTGCACATGCTGTTTTTTAAACACCAGGGTCCAGGGGGGCAGGCGTCCGCGGGGGCAGATTACCCTGGCGCCTTGGTCATATGAAGCACGTGACCGATCGTCCCGCAATACTCGTCACTTGTATGTCGGGCCAGGCACCCGCGGTGGCTATCCTCCGAAAGCTTAGAAGGTCGATGCCTTTGCCTCGCTGCGGCTTTCGCCCCGCGCCGTTCTGGCTCAAGCATGGCACCGCCCATCAGGGGCAACGGGGTTCCCGCGAAGTACTGGAACACCCCGCTGGGCAGGAGGCTCGGCTGTCGACCGCAGGCAGGTCGCTATCGCGCTATGAGCTCGGCCGCGGCGAGCGTCGGCAGCAGCTACGACGGCAGGGTGGACCCGAAGGAGTGGGAGAAGGCGGCGGGCCGCGGCTCCGCGGAGACGCAGGTGGAGGGGCCCGCGACCCAGAGGACCGCCTGTGAGGACGCGTCGGAGCTCGACGAGTCAACCACGGAGGTAGACGACGCCGCGCCAGCATCCGCCAAGGAAGCGCCGTCCGCGCGCGAGGAGGGCGCGGAGGCAGCCGAGAGGATGCTGGCCGAGAAGGACGCTGCGCCGAGCACGGTAGAGGAGCCGGAGACATTGCCGTACGGCGCGGCAGGAGCACCAGCAGCCTCTGCAGCAGCAGCTGAGGAAGTTTCCGAGATCGTCGAAGTTCTCGAGGGCGAGGGCGGGGAGCTGAACAAGGGCGTCGCCGCGGTCGACGCCGCGGTCGACAAGGGCAAGGGCGACTCCAAGGCCGAGGGCAACGCCGCGGAGGGTTCCGACGACATCGACGATGCGATCATCGCTAAGGGCCTTGGCGACTCATTCGTGCAGCAGGCGTTTGAGGAGGTGTTCGAAGGCGTGGCGACCCTCGACCACTTTGAGGGCGGCTTCGGGCAAGCGACTGCTGATCACTTCGGCCTGATGAGATCGCAACCGACGGAGTCCCAGCAGGAGAGGCTCGATGAGGTGAAGAAAGCGCTGGCGCTGTCAGAGTGCACGCTGAAGGAGGACCAGGCGCGCAGGCAGAAGAAGGAGCGGGACATGTTGGAGGAGGGCATCAAGCAGTCCAGGGCGAGAATCATCCAGGACAAGAAGCGGAGTATCGACGAGGACTCGTCCGACGATGAGCCTCTTCAGAAGGTCTTGAGGGAGTCCAGGGCTCAGTTGGAGATCGACGCGGCGCGGCGCACAGGAAGGTCACCGCCTTCTCCTGGGCATCCGCTGGCTGCGGCTTCAAGCGCGCGCTGCCCACCAGACCACGCAGCTGACGCGGCCGCGGGGGCAGCAACATCGGCGAGTGGGGCATCGGCATCGGCGAGCGGAACACCAGCGAGCGGGCAGACTCAGGCAGCCGACGAAGGTGGCCAACGGGGGGGGGTCAAATAGGTAGAGATTTTGACGATGCTGATGCCGGGGCTTCAGCTGCTGATAGCGATGACGACGATGATGACTGTGATGGCGATGACGACGACCTCGATGACATCGACGACGACGACGACTGAGTAAGGAGGGATGGAATTTGATGTCTCGTGATCGGCGCGGGGGGCTCAGCGAGAGATGGGGATGAAGCTGGGCGGCGCCATAGCTGATCACCCAAAATGTGCTCACACGCAAACTCACACGCAAACTCATACGCGTATGAGTTTGCGTGTGATTTTACCTCGTGCGTGGGAGTTGGCTAAGCCGATTGGTAGGAGGTAGCTCCAGTCCACGCTGCCCCGCCCCCCCCCCCTGAGGGCGAGGACATCTCCGCCTCCCCTTGCAGCAAGGGGTTGGGATCCAAGGGGAGCCGATGAGACTAACTGGAGGAGAAGATGGGAGGAACCGGGAGATGAGGAGGAAGAGAAAGGGTAGCAGGAGCAGGAGCAAGCTGAGGAAGAGTAGGAGGGGAGGTGAAGCGGAGGGAGTAGGAGGAGGAGACACTGAGGAGGAGAGCGACGATGATCCCGCAGGTGGCGCTGGCCCAATCACTCCGCCGAAGAGCCGCAAGAAGACGGTGCAGGCCGCGGGCAAGCTCTTCAAGCGGGTCGAGGAGACGTTTGCTTGATTTTTTCTTTCTTCTGATATTGAGGCATTCTGCACTTGACGGGTGGCCCCCACACCTATCTCGATGTCGCCGTGCAGGAGGAGGTGGAGGAGGGGAGGAGAACGGGGGCTAGGTCGGGAGGGGCACGAGAGAGATGGACCAGCAGAAGAAGAACTCGGTAGAGGAAGGAGGAGGAGAGAAGATGGGGGGGAGGGAGAGGGCCAGGGGGCAAAGGAGGGCAACCTCCAACTCTTCTGACCAATCCTTCCCCCAATATGTATCGCTCCTCGTTCTTTCTCGCTATCTCCCCCTCTATGTTGTTTTTGTTTTTTCTCTCTCTCTCTCTCTCTCTCTCTCTCTCTCTCTCTCTCTCTCTCTCTCTCTCTCTCTCTCCCGCTCTATACCCGTCTCTTCTCGACGCCGCGTGGCTTCGAGTGAGCCGACGGCTTGGACGTGGATCGGGCGGCGGCGCATGGCCGCGGCCGAGAAGGCCCTCGCCGCGGCGGCCGCGAGGGACCTCGCCAAGGCGTGGTGCTTCCACATACAGGAGGCTCGTTCCCCCAGAGATCGCCCGCATCGGAGTCCTCGCTCCGCCTCGCTCCACCTCGCCCCACCTCCTCCGCATCCTCGTCCTCATCCTGGTCCCTGGGCCCCGAGGCTGAAGACCTCCAATATTCCACGGAGTGGCTGCACAAATCAAAGTTGGACCATGACCGTCTGGAAGATTACAAGGACTTGATCAAAGACACTCGGTCCGTCCTGCTGGCCCGCGAGATCGGGCTGAACAAAAACCTGGCCAAGGATAGAGGTGGGCCAACATGGGGGGGGCCCTTAATTCGGTCTGGGGTGCAGGGGGCCCGCGGGGATGGGGGCCACGCGCGTCCAAGCGTGGGGGGCCCCCCAGCTGCGTTCCCAGGAAGCGGCGCAGATCGTGGTGGAAAAGAACGAGAAGCGGTGGCGCCTCGCCAAGGAAGCGGAGTCTTGGGTGACCGATGCGAGCAAAAACCTGAGGAACATGATCCGACACGTGAATCAGGGCATCCTCAAGAACCGCGGGGCGAAACAAAACCACATGACACTTCGCGGGGAGGGGGGGTCGGACGTGGCGCGAGCCTTTGTGTCTTGGTGTCGCCGAGCGCGATGGCCGCCATCGGTTCGAACCTCCCCTCCCCTCTCGCATCAGAGCCTAAGACTCTGGCCCCGCCCCCCTCCGAGGAAGCGAAAGTGGGCGAGGCAGTTTCTTACTGAGTCCGAGGAGCCCTGGCAGGAGGACGTCGGATATCGTCATTACCACCCCCTCCCAATTCCATTCCTTCTCCTCGTCCTGCTCCTTCTCCTCCTCCTCCTCCTCCTCCTGCTCCTCTTCCTATCTCTTCCTCGCCTTATCTGGTGATCAAGTCTCATTCGCCCGTGCCCGCCCTACAAGAGCCGGGGGTTCAGGCCCCCACCCCCGCCCCTCGACCGTAGGACGAGGACGCCCCCGACGACGAGGTGGGCGACGACGCGGACGACGACGATGACGCCGCCACGCTCAAGATTCTTCGTCGGCCAGCTGCGGCACGTGCTGCCCCGATGAAGTTGAGACCCGCGGCGTGGCAGCTGGGCGACCTCAAGGTGCTCGAGGAGAAGGACGGCTGGGCGCTGGGCTGGAACGACGTGACGAAGGTCAACAGGGGGCGAAAGGCGAGGGAAGCGGGGGGAGCGGAGGTGAGGGAGGGCAGGGGAACCGAACAAATGAATTGCGATTAGGAGGAGGGGGGGAGAGGGTGGAAAAGAGAAGTTCGAAAGACAATCAGGGATATGGAAGAGGGGAGGCAGGGGGAGGACGAGGGACGGCATGGGGGGGGGGCTTCCCCCGCCTCCCCTCCCTCCCCAACTCCCCCCTCCCGCCATCCCTGATCCCCAATCCCCATCCCTCTCCTCCCCCTTCTCCTCCCCCCCCTCCTCCTCCTCCTCCTCCTCCTCCTCCTCCTCCTCCTCCTCCTCCTCCTCCTCCTCCTCCTCCTCCTCCTCCTCCCCTCCTCTCCTCCTCCTCCTCCTCCTCCTCCTCCTCCGCTCCTCCTCCTCCTCTACCTCCTCCTCCTCCTCCTCCTCCTCCTCCTCCTCCTCCCCTCCTCCTCCTCCCTCCTCCTCCTCCTCCGCCTTTTCCTCCTCCTCCTCCTCCTTTTCCTCCCCCCCCCCCCGCCCGCAACCTCGTTTTGGGGTGCGACCTCAGGCAGCTTGGCGCTTCAAGATGAGCGAGGACAAGAAGATGGCGCAGCTGCCTGAATTCCAGAGGCCCGCGCGCGTCCGAGATCATCTTGAGGCGACCTTTCCTGATGGGCTAGTGTGGCGTATTCCTGGAGTCGACGCTGAGATATTGGACGAGGGCAAGGCCAACACGAACATCTTCTTCAGGCAGCCGGTGCCCGACGAGTACAAGGAGATCCAGGTGAAGTTGGTGAAGAAGAACGACGTGACCTGGCTGCAGGCGACGAAGGGCCCACGCGAGCAGCTGATCCAGATGACAGGCATCCCGCCCGAGAAGCTGGACATGGCCAAGACGTGCTTGATCGGCCTCATCCAGAACTACGCGAGTGGCAAGATGGACAAGACGGGCATCGAGCAGAAGAAAGCAGAGTGGCTCGAGTACCACGCGCCGAAGCCGAAAGCAAAGGGCAAAGCCAAAGCAAAGGGCACAGCAAAAAAAAAAAAAAAACAAAGAGCAAAGTCAAGACGAAGGTCGACGACGACGACACTGATGAGAAGAGCGTCGGCTCCAACCACGATGGCGGCAGTGGCGAGGAGGAGGGCGAAGACGCCGACGAGGCCGAGGATAGCGAGGAGGAGGAGGAGCAAGAAGGGGAACAGCCCGAAGAGGAACCCACGGAGCCCGTGCAGAGGAAGCCAGCAGGGAAGACCGAGCCCACGCCGCTCGAGGAGGACGAGGAGGAGGAGGAGGAGCCCACAGTGCCAGTGATGAAGAGGCCAGCAGCAGCGGTGACCGCAACCCTCGAGGGGCCCATGGTGAAGAGGCCCGCGGCAGCCTGTGGCGAGGAGGCCGAGAAGAAACTCCGCCGCGAGCAGTCGCCCAAGAAGAACACGATCAAGAACGCGAACCTCGAGAGGACGCCGCCCCAGCCGGCGACCCAGGAGATGGCCGAGCCCGACGGCCGCATTTCCGCGGGGGCTATCCCGCCCGACATGTTCTGGTGATGTGCATCGGCCGCGCTGCAGCGCCGATGAAACAATCGCCTCCTCGGTTTCCCAAGCTCGAAAACGGTATGAAGTTTTTTGGCTGTCGGTGCCCATCCATTCCGCCACATTTGGGCGCGGCTCGGAAAATGGGTGCGTTGCCCATCGGAGCTCATTCGCAATTTCAGAATTCATCCAACTATTCCATTCCGTCCTCGTCCTCCTCGCCCCCCTCCTCCTTATCCTCATCCGCCCAGGCTAGTCGCTGACTATCCCTCGCCTTCTTCTCATTCGCGGCTCGCCCAGCAAACCCTCCCCCTGGCAGCTTTGCATCCTCGCCCTGAGCCCAATCGGCTGCGAGGAGCCCTTGCATCCCCGAGAACCGGTTCGATGCACCCCCCCGTCCAATGCATATTCCGCAGGCCCCCATCGGAGGCGGGAAGCGCACGGGAGGAAAAGGAGGAGGGGGAGACAGGGGGAGGGGAAGCGAGGCGGGAGAGGAGGGGAGAGGCGGAGAGAGGAGGGAGGAGGGAGGGGAGGAGGAAGAGTGAGGAGGGAAGAGAGGAAATGTAGGGGGACAATCTGAGAGGGATGAGGAGGAAGCGGATGAGGAGGAGGAATTAAGCAAGCGGGTACGAGCGGTGATGCATGCATATATATAGAGAGAGTTGATAACAGCTCGTCTAAAGGAGATGTTGAGCTCCAAGGGCCCCATCGACGAAATGGAGGTTGACAACATTTTCAACAACATCTACCGCGACCCGTCCTTCTTCGCCCTGATGACGAGCAAGGGGCACAGCAACGTCGACAGAACAATGCAAGACCTGGCCCAGGACATTTCGCCTGAAGGGCATTTGTACTCGCCCGCGAAGTGGGGCCTCCCGCTGTCCGACGATCAGAAGAAACAGGCCGAGCAGGAGAGGGTCGCGGACGACGGCGACGAGTCGGCTGGGAAGGGCAAGGGCACGCTCGCCCAGGAGCTCGATTTCTGGAAAGGCGTCGCTGACAATGCATTCAAAGTTCCGACGGACAGCCGGCAAGGCGCCATTGCAGGGCGCTGGGCTCGCGCCATGGAGTCCGATGGTGAGATGAGGGCGAAGTACAACAGCATAACAGGTGAGAAAAAGAACCTTCGCAAGAAGCAGTTCAGGGAGGACTGGGCAAAGAAGAAGTACGACCAGGCGAAGGACGGGCCGCGGAGCGGGGTGGCGGGGGGGGATGACCAGGAACAGATGAAAGAGGAAAACAAAAACCATCCAATGACGAGGTATGGGAAAGAGAGGCTGGAGGAGTAAGGGAGGATGAGCGGGGGGGGAAGATAGGGCAGAGGAGGACGTGGGAGGGATCGGGGAGGAGGAGGAGTGTGGTCGGCGGCGGGTGGGAACGAGCATGCACAAAGCATAGCTAACTCCGCTCCCAGGAGGGCGCGAAGCACGTACGTGAGCTCAAGAGGTCCGAGTGGACGCAGGGCAAGTATTTGCCCCTGGCCCGCATCGCCCACAAGTTGGGCGGAGGCGCCCTTGGATGGCGCCAGGCGTTGCATGAGGAGCACGAGTTAGAGGGGGATGATGGGGTGGTGGAAGGGCGAGCGGGAGAGCGGACGAGGAGGGGAAAGTTGGAGAGGAGCTGAAGGAGGGAGGGGATACGAGGAAGGACGAGGCTGAGGACGATGATACCGATCGAGCTGAGGAAATAGCTGGATGAGAGCTGGCGATCACCAAACTCATACGCGAACTCATACGCGTATGAGTTTGCGTATGAGTTCGCGATCGGGGGTAGGGGTCTGGCGGAGCGCGCCTCAGCCTGAGGCTGTGACGATGTTCGCCAAGTGCATGCAGCTCGGGCCGCCGTGGATCATGTACGATCCGATGACGGAGGCGCTGAGAGGTTTGCACGTCGAGATCGCAGCGGCCCTAGATCTGTTTTGCCACATCTCCGATCGATCGCTCAGAGTGTCGGCCGACAGAGCCCCTAAGAATCCAGACTGCGCGGCAGTCTGGATTTTTTATGGGCTGTTTTTTCTCCCAGGTGGGAAACCAAAGGCGGTGGGTGGGTAGCAGATCGGGGTGGTAGAAGGGATCGGCAGGCCATCCCAATTCTTTCTCCCTTGCTACGTTCGCCCTCTTGCGTCTGCTTCGCACTTCGATGGCCCTCGCCGTTTCCCGAATCGCCCCTGGCCGCTGTCCGCCACGCTTCACCCAAGATCCCCTGTGCCAGTGTGATCTAGCAGAGTTTCGCGCACCCCATCGGAGCTGAGGGCTTCTCGCGCGTCTTCACGGAGGCTTGGCAGATGCACACGGAGTGGTCCATGAAGGGCGATGAGCAGCCCCCGAAGCGCGAGCTGAAAGCGGAGCCAAGGGTGAATTTTATAATCCTACATAATTTGCCCCCTGGATATCCTCGAGAAGCTTGCACCACCCCGCAACAAAAACAGTTCTCGAAACATCGTTTACGCACAGAGAGCATTAGGACGAAACATCGTTGACGCATACTGTGTGGGCAGCTCCCAGTAAGGAGACCTCCGCGGAGGACAGCGAGGCAAAGCGCAGGCGCATTTCTGGGAAGCAACAGGGAGCTGGCCAGCAGAGCGGGCAGCCCGCGGACGGCCAGGGCAACGCGGGCACCGAGGCCGCCACTGCCCCGCAGGAGCTGGGCAAGCGCAAGAAGAGGGGAGGAGCGGGCACCGCTGCCGAGAGCGGTGGTGGTAAGACGGCCGCAGCCGCCGCCGCGGAGGAGGAGAAGGCCAAGAAGAAGGCCGATAAGGAGAAGCAGAAGGCCGAGCGGGAGAGGCAGAAGGCTGAGAAGGAGAGGCAGAAGGCTGAGGAGGCTGCCAAGAAGGCCCAAGACCCAGTCGAGCGTGAGAAGATGGCGGTGGCCTCCGCAAAGAAGACCCTGTTTCAGTACAGCCAGCTCGTGCAGCAGGCCCGCCAGATCATCATGTCGACCGAGGCTGGCGGCCTGTGGGCGAGCTTCAAGGCCGACGAGGACCTGATCGCCCTGAAGCAGAAGATGGACGAGCTGTCCGCGAAGGTCATGGACAACAGCCTGCTGTCCAAGTGCACCATGACCGAGTTCACCAAGATCAAGAGCGTCGTCGGCGAGAAGCACTGGGAGGCCGCCTTGTTGGCCGTCAACGGTATGGGCCAGGCCTTGAACTCCATCCAGGGGAACCTGAAGGTTCTGATGGCCTCCTTCGAGCTCAAGCAGCAGCGCGCGGCCAGCGAGAAGGTCGCGCAGGCTGCGGAGGCGTAGGTCGCCCGCTCTCTTCGGCAGCTATCCTCTCCTACTACATAATACCTTTGTGTCCCCCCTCCTTCGCAGCTGCCTGCGCCGCGGATCGGTGCCATGCTGTTTTTGACAGGCGTGCGTGCAAACATTTCAGCTGGCGCAAGCGCTTTATCTGTCTGGATGTCGGCGAGCTGAATGTGCCATAAGGGAATTTGCAGAAATCCAAAAAAAATCAGGAAAACAGACGAATATTTGAAGCAAATGACGAAAATACTACCGTATGAACTACCGTGTGAAAATTCGTGATCATATGGTACCCACACAACCGTATGAACATGCATATTTCCTGTATTTTTACCGGGTTTGAACCGTATGAAAAGCCCCCACATGGATCTCACATGGAAATTCATACGCGTATGAGGTACCATGTGAAAACGAATGCACCAGGGAAGGGCCGGGATATATTGGGCCGGCATACAAAATATAGGTCTGCAGAGATATTTCAGAAGGGCCCAGGGCCGCGGGAACCCTCCAGGAGCATCCCAGGGGGCACATTACCTTGAAGCCGGCAGCGAGTTTACCTGCAGCGCCAGCCTGCCAGCGAGCAACATTATACTTTTTTTGTATAATGCTATGCCAGAGTTGGAGGGCAACGCTCCAGGGATTGGAGAGCATGGCACTCCGGCTCTGAGGGCGAGCCTGGCGGTCTGACGACCAATTTCTGTGCGGCCTGCTGAGGCCAACTGCATTTCGATTGCTCATCCGTGCGCCTCGCTGCAGACCTGCGCGCGCGCGGTGACTCATGGCGCAACCTCGCGAGAGAATAGGGGCAGCGTGATGTCAAAGATGCTTCGTGATCGGATCTTGGCGCCCGCAAGATGCAGCTGGCGTAAATTCCCAGACTACTTATCTCTCGGCCTCGTTTCGCCGCTCCGTCGCTTCCCCTCTTCCCTACCCTCGCTCTCCAGCACTCTCCCTGGGGCGCGTGGTAGACTCGGGCCGAGGCGGCGTGCGAGATGCAGGGGTCTGGCGGGATCGGCACCGGGCAAGTAAATATAGCTAGAGTCGAACTTGGGGGGGCCTTCCGAGACGCCGAGAGTCGCCTGAGATTGGAAGGGGGAGGGGAGTTCTGTGCGCCCCATCTGCTTTCACACTGCTCCCCTACTCACTGACCATCCCCATTCGGCCCATGCCCCCCTGCTGCTGGCGAGGAGGGCGCCCCCCTCCCTGTCCTCAACAATCTCCTCCTACGCCCCGCCTTCTCATCCATCATGCCACTCACGCCTCACGCCATGACCATGTCATTCATCACAGCCAGAACTAACATCACCAATCAATCATTCACCAACAGCTGCAATTTGTATCAAGCGCCGCGCGCGAGCAGAGTTTGCTTCGCACTAATGGAGGGCGACAGGTCTCGCACGCCTCCTGGGCCCAGAGCGTGGACGCCTAGCACTCATGCCGAGAGGGAAGCAGGCGCTGCCATGCTGACTCTTCTGTTGGAAATGTATGCATCGTGTTCTATTTCAGCGAAGAACTTCGCCACGCTCTGCCATTACGGCACATCCGCAAACATTAGAGGTGGTGATTGGTCTCGCTACGCCGTGAAGCCAGGGCAGAGTTCTGGAAACTACCAGCAGCACTTAGACCGCGTGCTTGGACCTCCTTCTGGTGTATATGATAACGTATCGGTACCGATGTTCGATCAGACTCATGGTCGCGTGCTCAGGACGGTGCCGAACAAGATCATTTGGGACTCGCTGGAGTCGGAATTCAGAACAGACAGGGATATCGCCCGCATACTTGCCTCACAGACGCACCCCGTGATGATGGTGCCAGCTTACAACCAGCACCCCGTCGTGATCGAGGCGAGGCAGCAGGGCCGCCAGCCGCCCATTCCGTTGGGATTCTATCTCGACGGCGTGCAGTATATATCGCAGGCCGCGGGCCGAAGCGACACTGCGCTGGGGTTCTGGATAATCAACATGCTATCAGGACGGCGCCATTTCATCTCGGCCCTGAAAGGGCAGGACTTATGCCAGTGCGGGTGTCGGGGCCACTGCTCCCACTTCCCAGTTATGCACCATGTGCGGTGGCAACTGCGAGCGATGCAGCGAGGCGCCGTTCCAACCTTGCTGTGCGATGGCCAGAGCCCATGTCCAGAGCAGTGGTCTCCAGGCAAACGCCTACCCTACACAGCAATTATGATATACATCAAGGGCGACTGGGCAGAACACACGCACACCCTCGGCTTGATGCCTTGGGGTGCGGCGTGGAACCCCTGTCAGTTCTGCTGGCTCGAAAAAAATCAGCTTCATGACTGCGACGATGCACTTTGTGATCCAGACCCTCCGCGGCCCCTGAAGGACCACGGCTCGTGCGAGAGGTCGTGCGCATCTTGTGAAGTTCATGTTGAGTTAGTCAAGCCATCAGACGTTCAAGCTTTGGGGAGCTCCCTGAGATGGAACAGGCCGCCGACAGGGGTCGGCGGGAGGCTAATATTTAAGGATATTGTCATCAACAACGTCGTCCTCAACGTGGGGGACAGGTTATGCCCGTCTGAATCGCTGCCAGACGTTGGCGCCCTTAACGATGTTTCGGTTCCATTGTGGGTGACGCTCTGGCGCGCCAGGAGGGACCCGCAAGGGAAAGTCATGGATGCCGTCAACAACAGATGTCCATTGTTCTGCCAGGAGCTTCATACATCGCCAGCAAAGTCGCTGGCCGTCGACATCTTACACACATTGTATTTCGGGCCCGCCATGCGCTGGATGAGCGCGAGTCTGCACAGAATTATTCTCAAGAACCCATGGCGTATTGGAGGCACGATGGATCAGGTCTATGCCATTGGGACTAACTACATCAAGTCGGACATGGCCATCTACATGGTGGCCAGCGTACCGCAGGAGAGGCGCCTCAACACGCTGACAGTCAAGATGCTTGGCAAGCGTCGAGGTGCATCTCTTCAGGAGCCACTTTTGTTAGCTTTGCTTAAGCTTGGTCACCGTCGTCATCGCATCAGTCAGCCTGTTTCCCTCCTTCTCTCTCTCACTCGACCCCCTTCCCTGCCACGCCCCTCAACGCGTCACTAAAATCCCACGACCCACCCGTTGATTTTTGCAGGGCGTCAGAAGCTTCGACCATAGGCCTTGGCGGGAGGGGAGCCGGAAGGGGGGGGTCGGGGAGCGAGAAAGGGAGGAGGTCGGGGGGCGAGAGAGGGGGAGCGTCTGGAGTTTAGAGGTCGAACAGTTGCCAAGAGGCGAGCAGGTGTGGAAGGCTCAGGTCGGGAAAGAGTGGAGAGGCTGTCTCTGTGCTCCTCATCCTCGATCCTCCTCAACCCTAGATCGCATTGTCCAGTTGTCTCTGCCTCCTCCAATGACTTCAATCAATTATGCGCGGCAGTCCCCTCAATCTATTCCCTGGCTGTCCTCGCCGACAACCTCCTTCCATTTCTATGCGAAACGAGGCAGGGTCGCCTATGATGAGCGGCGCGGGCAGCGGCCCCGCCATTCCCAGAAGCTGGGATAACCCCAGGGGTACGGAGTCCAAGATCTTGCTGCCCATCCCTCATCCTGCTTCTCTCGCCCCTCTCACCCTTGCCTCTCTCGCTCCTCCCCCTCGTTCCACCGTGTCCTATCTCTCCCGCTCGTCGCCCTCTTCCTCCTCCTCCTCCTCCTCCTCCTCCTCCTCCTCCCCCGCCTCCCACTCCTCCTCCTCCTCGTCACCTCTCTCAACCTCCGTCCTGCTGCTGCTCCTCGTCCTCGCTTGCATCCGCAGCCGTTTGGGCTCAATCAGCATCGAGGTTCTACATGCAAGTCAGCATGAATCTCTCGCGCTTCACTCCCGAGGAGGACGCCGCGATTGACAGTGGCGCAGGCAGATCCGATGGCAGACGTTGGAAAGTGAAAGGAGGCGTCACGATTGATGGTGACAGTGGCGCTAGCGGGTCCCACGACACGGGCCCCGACGGAGTGGCGACGGATCTCGGCTACGTCGACGCGAGCACTTACGAGTTCGAAGCTTGGCTCCTCGACCCTGGCCTCTTCGAGTTCTCCGACGGCGTCAAGAAGGACCGCGGCGACGTCGACGCGGCCACCTGCGAGTTGTCCGACGGCGTCGTGAAGGACCGCGCGACGGATTCGAGCGTCGCCGAACGGGAGCCGGATCCATTGGGCCATGCAGGGGTGGAACCGCTCAATGCGGCAGATGGCCATGCACAGACGCCCGTGGCAGGACTTAGGTCAAAAACAAAACTCCACATCACTCCTCCCTCTCCTCTTACTTATCTCCCTGGTATGCTCCTCTCTTCGTTTTGCTGTTGCTTTCCTCTTGCCTCGCCCTCACTTCCTCTGCCCCCTCGCCCATCCTCGGTCAGGGTCCGTGGGAGCGCCGAGGTAAACGCGCCTCGCTTCCTGGGCCGCGGTTGGCCCCTGGGCACAGATAGGGTAGCGCGGCACACGCCTGAACTCACATGCAAACTCATACGCGTATGAGTTTGCGTGTGAGTTTCCCCCGCTGTCCAAGACGTCGAACCCCAGGAGGCGATCGCAGAGGGTCTGCTGGACTCCAGGACGCTGTCGTGCGAGAAGTGCGTCATCTACCATGAATACTTTGGTGACAGAATGTGCGCCGAGTGCGGCGGCCAATTTGTGCACGCGTGAGTAGGGGCATCGTTTGTTTCAGGCACGAGGGTGCCCGCAGTCGAGGCTCCGTTCGGCGAGCGGCATGCGCCGCCGCCATCTCTGCGCGCGCAGTTGCTCGATCCTGCTGACCTCCTCCTCCTCCTCGCCACCTCGTCCTCCTCTTCCTCTTCTCCACCCGCGTCCTCCTGCTCATCCCGCCCCGCCCATGCCCATCAGCATGCAAACATCTCCAGAATCCTCTGCACCCTGGTACATCGATGTCGCTGAAGGCGGCCGAGGTGTCTGTGATGATCGGGTTTGTTCTGTCGCAGCTCGAGAAATGGGGAGGTGCTGAAAGATTCGGGGCGCCTTTGCTAGGGGCGGGTACATCTCTCGTGACGCTGAAGAGCGAACTAGCTGCTCATGAGGGGGTACCTTCACCAGCTGGGATGATGGCCATACGAGCTGCGCTGGATGCGCACATTATGTGTTCCAAAGCCGCGGGTATCAAGATGTCGCCGAAGCACCACCTGTTATGCCGCATGGTCCACAGGATCGCGGGGGGTCGTCGCGGGGTGGCGTCAGCCTCTCGGTTGGACACGGCTCGAACAACTTATGGCGACACACCTCCCCCTCTCCGTGCAAGCGCGGCCGAGGGGCTTAACAGAGCCGGACGGGGCAGGCAGAGGCGGATATGGATAGGGAGATAGAGAGAGAGAGAGAGAGAGAGAGAGAGAGAGAGAGAGAGAGAGAGAACAATAGAGACAGAGAGAGAAAGAGAAAAAGAGAGAGAGAGAGAGAGAGAGAGAGAGAGAGAGAGAGAGAGAGAGACGGCGATGGGGGTAAGAGTAGGCCCGAGGGAACTCACTGATATTGGGGGGCTCCTGGGGGGCTCCACCGAAGGCCACATTGGCCAGTGGCAAGTCCGCGCTGCCCCGTTGTTTGGCTCGAGGGTTTGAGGATCGTGATTTCTGGCATCAGCTCGGCAACCCATGGGCGAGATAATGCTCGACGACGATATGGGGTTGACGACTCCCGAGATGGTGCCGAGGGAGATGATCGATTCGCTAGTGGAGAATCTGAGCAGGCTGCCTCAACACCGCTATCCCTTCTCCTCCTCCTCCTCCTCCTCCTCTCCATCCTTCCCCTCTCGCTCTCCTCGCCCTCCACCGCCGTTCCCCCCCTCCCCCGCCACCTCGGGAGGCCGCCAACGTCTGATGATACGTCGAACAAGCGAAAGTTGGAGCCCGATGAGAGCCATGAGAAGCAGACGAAACCACTCGGACAACCAGGGGGCGACAACATGCTGGGCACGACGAAGCCAGGTGAACCTAGCCAGAACACTTCGAAGCCAGGCGAAACCCGTGAAGCCCGTCAAGCCCGTGAAAGTCGTGACGCCCTGAGTAGGTTGCAGGCTGAGCGTTTCGCTGAGCATGCCGAAAGCCTGGGGCTGAGCCGCGTGGACCCTCGGTTTTCGGGCGATGCCCAGCCACCGAAGCAGTACTTGTACATCCAGAGGGGGAGGAAACTCTATCGAATGCGTGAAGATGGCAACGCCGAGGAGGAGGAGGGCGAGGAGGTGGAGGACGAGGATGATGGGGTTGGAGGGCGAAGACGTGGAGGGCGAGGAGGTGGAGGACGAGGATAAAGGGGAGGGCAACGGCAAACCTGACTGGCATTCGTGGATATCCCCCCCTCGGGTACCCTTTTCAATCCTGGGGCGAGCTCCAGCAGCTCTTCAAGTGGGCCCCTAGCCCCGCCCATGACGTCGAAGTACCGTGAACTCAGCGAGGCAGAGTTCCAGGAGATGCTCGACAAATGCTAACTCAGCAGAGCTGGAGGCGGTCCAAATAGCACTCTCGTCCTCCTCATCATCGTCGCCGTTGTCGTGGTCGTCGTCGTTGGCGCCGTCGCCGTCGCCGACGATGTGTCGTAGCCGCCATCGTCGTCTTCGTCGCCACCACCGTCGTCGTCACCGTCGTCGTCGGCGTCGTCGGCGTCGTCCCTTCATTAGGATCCCGTGGCATGGAGTTCCTAAGCTATATTCAACTTACCTGGACGAATCACTGAACAGAGCTTTACGAAACATCGCCGTGTTCTCCCACAGGAAAACGTTTCCATTCCGCGTTCATCGGCTCATAGACTTAGTCGGGCGTTTGTTGCAGCCTCAGAATTTCTTCTCTGGGATGCCATGGCTGGAGCTGGTGTCTGGTGCTTTCCGCTGGTAGTCTTTCTGGCCGCCGCCTCTGTGTCGCGGGCTGCCAACGGGCCGCCCTTGGGCCCATCATATACTGGTTTCGACTGGGCAGTTACGGCTGGATTGGAACTGATGCAACAGGGTATCCCTTCTGATTTGTGCAGTGCCAGCGAGAGCCAGTTCCAACAAGTGTTGGGCCGCTGGACGTCCGATGTGGTTCGGGTTCCCAGGACTAGCGCTTTCGTTGAGATGTGCGCTGGCGCAGCTGGCATTTCAAAACATTTACGGTCGAGGTTTCAAGTTGTTTCTTGGACCATTGAGAAGGAAGATTATCAATGGCAAGATTTATCCACGTTGGTGGGCACTTTATATTTTTTGTTCCTCGCCGCATCGGTCGTCATTGGCGGCGTGGTGTGGATGTCTCCTCAGTGCTCCACGTTCGTCATGATATCTATGGGGACCTCGGGAAGATCTATGGATTCACCTGAGGGCAACGAGTTGCGCCGCGATTGCATCGAGGGCAACTACATCGTCCGTCTCATGTAAGGAAGGGGTAAACCAAATCTGATGAGGTTTGAGCGCTGGGCGAGGGAGGAACGAGGGAAGGAGGAGGCCCCCATTTCCCTCTGTGTTTGTTCCTCCTCCTCCTCCTCTTCCTCCTCGTCATTCCTCCTCCTCCTCCTCCTCCTCCTCCTCCTCTTCCTCCTCCTCCTCTGTCCACCTCCTCGCCCGCCCTCCTGCCGAGAGACCTTAAGTCTCTGTCAATCTCCATCCCCCATCCCTTTCTCGTGCTCCTCCTCCTCCTACTCCTCATCCTCTTCTTCCCACGTTTCTCCCCCGCGCCCCTTTTCTCAAGTTGCTTGATTTCTCTAACTCCCCCGCCCTCCGCGTGCGCCCATGCCCCGCCCCCCGAAGGTCTCGCGTGATGTTTTTCCTCTCGACTCGGTCAGTCAAGTTCGTGGTGGAACAGCCGGTCCCCTCTTTCCTGTACCATATGCAAGACATTGTGACCGCCCTTGACGTCACCAATTCGCTGCAAGTCACGAGCTGGATGGGAGCTTTCGGCGGGCAGGCGCCGAAACCATTAAGTTTTAGGGGCACGTTCCAGTTTTTGCCACAAATGGTCCGATCTAAGAAAGAGGCCGACTACCGACTAGGAGAGAATAAAAGAGTGTTGACGTTGACAACGCCTGTTAGTTCAGGCGCTTCTCGCGATTGCTGGGGAGGAGGGTGGCTCACTGGAGACAAGGCTCGCCAGAAAGAGTCCCAGGAGTACCCAGCCGCATTTTGCCAGCTCGTTGCATCCCTGGCGTTTGACGGCCTGGGTCCAAAGGCCAGGGCCGCGACTGCGATATGAGAGGTACGATGCGTGCACACCCGTATGTATGTATATATATACACACACTGTACATACGTATAGATACAAATGCACACACGAGGAACACGAGAACAACATGCAACACGTCGCGCACCTCTCTCACGCCTGCTCTGCTGCTGCGCCCTGCCCGCCCCGCCTGAAGTGGTGGCGGCCGCGATGGTGGCCCTGGCAGGCGAACCTGACAAACGGGCCTGGCCGTGTTCCTCCGCTCCCCTCCCCCCTCCCCTCGCACGGCTTGGTTTGCTGTTTTTGATCGACCGTTCTTTCGGTGCGAGGGCTCGCGGAAAATCGCCACGGCTGGGCTCGGCTCGAAAAAACTGCATTGATTTCGGCGGGCCGCGCTCGGATTTACGAATGTTTGGCGCTGCGTCGCCAGAACAAAAACAGCCGGCGCAGTGGGCCCCTCGCCCCTCGCCCCCCCTCTGGCTTTTTTGGTTATTCAGAGGCTGGTGCCTCCCGCTCTGTTGTCGCGCTCGTCGGCGTGCGAAGGTCTGAATGGTGGTACCCCGTGGATTTGCGCAACGAAATCTGGGCCCAAAACGAAACGAACGGACGGCGGAGAGGACGGGGGAGGGAGGGCGGGGAGGGCGGAGGAGGAAGGGATTGGAAGGCGAAGACGGCGAGGCCGAGGAAGGCGAGCGTGGGTGGGACACGGTTAGGATGAGGCGGAAAACGAAAACGGGGAGAGGACGGGGACGACAGAGTACGCGGTCGGAAGGGGGAGGACGAGGAAGAGGAGCATGATGAGGAGAAGGTAAGCGTTCGTTTTTTGTTGCATGGCGCTGGACGCGCGGGATGCATGCGATACTTGCGTGAAGTTTGAATGTGGCGGCGAGCAGACAGCCGCAGACAGCAGACAGTTTTTTTTTTCAGTGCTGCACGTTCACTCGCGAATGTTGCGTGGACTGTCTGCGTTGCCCCACCACGAAAATAACACCTCCAAGGAAGCTTCCAAATTGCTGCCACCAGAGGCCCCCGAGAGCCTTTTTTCGAGGATACCCCGAGAAGCACTCATGATGGCTCTGACCTTCAACCCAGGCACGGTGGCGGAATAAGGCGAAGGCCAGTAGATGTGTGAATCAATAAAACGTTGGGAAGTGAGTATACGGAGCGTGCGCACACATAGTGTATCTCCACATATATATGGCTGGTAGTCCTAGTATGCGTGCGCTCAATACGAAACATGATGACGTATAAGTACAAATACCATGCTATCGCCGAAAAACACTGATCTCCATCATAATCATATTATAACAAAACTATCATATTGATCCGCTATGGTTACTTGTTGATCCGTTATCTTGTCTGGTGGTACGCGTTGAATCGTTTTCGTTATGTTTGGCGCGCCCATATAACCGGATCCACTTTGTTGATCCGCCCACCCTCTGGGCAATGAGAGGCCGAGCCGGGCGGCGCGGCTTGTTCTTCGAGCCCAGGCGCCCGACCCCGCGGCCCGCGTGCCCTTTGCTCCGAAGATCCCCCCACGTCGCCGAGCTGCGCTTCCCTTTGGTCCACCAGGTGAGCCCAGCGCCCGGGGCCCCTTGGCTGAGCGTCTGGAACGCGAAGCAGGCGCCGCCACGCAGCGGCGCCCCCATTCAGAGTTCACGGAGCCGCACATGGAAGAGCCGCTGATGAAAAGGGCCGGGCCCTTGCAATTGCGGCCCCTCGGCGCTTCCACTTGGAGTTCACAGGGCCGCGCGGGGGAGATCCAGAGGCTTCCTGGTGTCAAGACCATTGGGGCCCCCTTGCCCCGCCGGGTGCCCCCTGGCTAGGGGCCGGCGTCATGCGCGCATCTGGTCCCGGGAGCTCGCTTGCACTTGGGAGAGGGGGCGCCCGTGGCTCGGGCATGATTTCCAGTGCATCTGGCGCCCGAGGCCCCCACCCCACCCCGCGGCCCGCCCGTGGGGCGGCGGCCCTCGGTTCAGGCGGGTGCCCGAGCGCAGCGCGCTTGGCTCCCCCCGCCTCTGGGCGGGTGACGCGAGCCGCGTCGCTGACCGTCTGGGGCGCGCCCGAGCATCTCGTCGCTGGGCGCCCTGGAGAGGCCGGGCCAAAGATGCTGAAGAGGATGTTTCCAACCATGGGGGGGGGGGCAGAGGCGAGCCAAGAACCCGATTGGCCAGGCCTCCTTGGGCAAGTCCAGGCCCGACCACGCTCCGCCGGGGCCTTTTCAAGTCTTGGGGGATCGCCGACGAGCGGTGGGGGGGGGGGCCTATCCTGGAGGGCATGTCCCCGTAGATGGGCCTCTCCAGTTCCGCGAGAGCTACATTGCCTCGATCTCTACTAGCGACCCAGAGCGCATGCTGGATTGGCATTTCGAGCCCGCGACGGCCCGCGCGGTCTGCAAGCAGCTCGCGGCCAAGACTGG
This sequence comes from Prorocentrum cordatum, assembly GCA_963575745.1. Lineage (NCBI taxonomy): Eukaryota > Dinophyceae > Prorocentrales > Prorocentraceae > Prorocentrum > Prorocentrum cordatum. Next base: position 823,588 of record CAUYUJ010018171.1, on the reverse strand, counting down.
CTCCGGCAGTGACAATCTCCATCCTCGATACCTTCGCCGGCCACTGGAATGCAATCTTCAGCATAGGTCTGGTTCCCGACCAACTCAGGGCCATCCTTGTGGCCATGATAGGGGTGCCTGATGGTGGCTTCCGCCCCGTCAGGGTTAGGACGGCACGCCTGAAAGCGGGCCCCTGGGCGCGCAGGAACAGGCAGGGCTACGTTCGCGGAAGCGCTGGTAGGTCTCGCGAGCGCGCGGTCTGTGAGCAGGCGGCCCATGGGGGGCCTTCGCAGAAGGCCATGGCGCCTTGTGCCCCCGCCCTCCTCGACCATGCCAAGGCCCATGAAAGGGCTCCTCGCGCCCTCCTCGCCCGGCAGGCATCCGCCATCAGCTCGATGTCTCCATCCTTGGGCCCCTACCGGTGGTCCACAAAGGCCAGAGGCACCTCATGCTGAGTAGGATGCGCTCCAGGTGCGCGAGCGCTGAGCAGGCTGCCCTGGCGGGCCGCTCGTTTGCGGCGATCCTGCTGGAGCCCGCTTGTCCTCGACATCCTCGACCTCGCAGCTTCCAATTTCAGGTTCGCCCGAGTCTTCAATTCGGCGGGCGACGTCGAATCGCGCGTAGCTGGCCACCATTAGTAATTGGTCGAGGGCCACGGCCGAGCGATCCTTTTCCTTTGCCACCCGTTCGAAGGTAGCGCTCTCACTATCCCTCAGACCCAGGGGCCGGCCGCTCCTACTCCTGATCTTCTAGAGCTACAGCTCAGAGGCTAGGCGAGTGGATCTGGCGCGTCGAATCCACCGGGAACCTCGGCGTCGACCCCCGCATGCGCTGCGGGATTTCCTCCCGGGCCCACCGTGGCAGGAATTTCACGCTAGGTATTCGCGCCCGCAGGTTTCTCGCGCTCCGATCTGCAGCTACTGGGCCCAAGCGCAACATCGGGGCCAGGGGCCTCCCCTTTGATGCATCATCGAGACTGCGGGCCCCCCGCCGGCGCGCGCGGCGCTAGGGCGCGCGGCTTCTCCGACCGCGGGCCGCGCCAACTCCTCGCGGCCATTGCTCGGAGTGCCTTTGGATTACCTCGAGGCCGTTCGAGGGCGCTCGAGTTTCCTGCGCGCCGACCCTGCCTTCGACGCGACCTACCGAGCGAACTCCCCTCTCTCCAGTCTCGGGCCCACGCGCGGCGAGGCGGCCGCCCAGGGGCCCCGCCGCCAGCCAGTTCAGCGCTCGCCGGCAGAACCCAGAGTTGGATGGGAGGTGCGTCAGCGGGCCTGGTGGAGCTGTCCTCCTTACCCCCCAGAGGCTCGACTGGGGCCCCTTCCACTTCGTCGTCGTCTGGAGGGCCCCCCCGCGGCTTGACCTGCGGTTTCGGCGCCCTGGGGGGGGGGCGCCCTCCGGTCCTCGGTTCAAAGTGGTTAAAGTTTGCTTCTCGGAGGCACGGAAGGCGTCGGCGCGCATTGCCGCGCCCTTCAGGGCTCTCCCCGTCTTGAGCCTGTCATGGGCCTCTTCCGTCGGAACCGCCGAGCTGGTCAGCGGGCGGCGGCTTCGTTTCTGGCGAGATCCGTTGCTGGGGGTCCCCCGGCAAATTCTAATGGTTGATGTTGATGGATCGGAGGACTGCCGGCCCCGCGCGCAAGCTGCGCGGAGAAACGAATACTCCCAAGCATCGAGTTGTCGGCTGTCCTGAGACGCGGATGACAAGGAGGGGCACGCTATCTTTAAGTTCGACGAGCGAGCTTCGCCGCGCGATCTGGGCACCACCCGCCACCTTGCACCCAGTCTGGCCCCCCGCCCCCCCCCCGCGCCCCCTTCCCCCTTTGCCCCGCGCGCAGGCGTCTCAAGTCGGGCGCGCCCCCCCCCCTCCCCCCCCCCCCGCTCTCTGTTTTTTTGTTGTGGCAGCGTCGCCATTGACGGAGCCGCGCCCCGTCCTGGCGACGCTGTCCTCGAGCGGGCTGGACAGGCGGTGGTCCGCGTGGACCTCCGCGGGGGGTCAAATTCCCCTGGCATTGGCCCCCCGCCTTCCGTCCAGCAGGTTGGCTGTCCAGAAGTGTCTCCATTGTTGGTGTTCTTGAATAATCTTGGGGCGGGGCCTGTGACTGCAGCGTGCGAGGCCGACCATCTGGGACCAGGGGCCGCTCCACCCCCTAGACAGCTTGGCTTTGTCGCGCATGTTGGAGACAAGCTGTTGCCAAGTCCCAGAGGGCCAGTCGGCCCCAGCACCTGTGATGGACCAAACCTAACGCTCATGGTTGTGCGTGGTGGGCATAGAAAGAGGCAGCCGTGGGGCTGGTCGCTAAGCTTATATCGGAGTTCGGATGCGTCCGATGCCTCAAACCGTGGCTGGCGGGCTCAAGGCGCAGGATTTGTCCCTCCGCGGTCGGGCCCTCATGTTGTTTGGGATCGGTGGCGCCCTGAAAAGGCTGAGCTTCGGGGGCGCGGGCAGGCTTAGGACCGAGCGGCGGGAACCTCGAGCTGAGCTTGAACTAGTGCCAGAGTTTCAGAGCCATGGTATAGTTCAGGTGGACCAGAGATCCGCCCTCGCCGAAATTGGGATCAAGCAGCTACATGCGCATTTCTGTTCACTTGTCTGCCTAGACCCGCCCCCCTCGCCCATCATTCGCACTGCCACTGGTTCGGAGGAGGGGGGCGTCCTCTGGTGTTCAATGTGTGGGGCGCTCGGCGCTCACAGGGCGAAGTTTCTGGCCAAGGTCTGTATATGGGAGAGGGGGGGTCTCGGAAGAAAACAGCCAAGGATTCCCGCCGCCTCGTGACAACGGGTGCCAACCCGTACTTTCGTTTGGGTAATCCTTCCAGTTTGCGCGACAGACTTTCGTAAGTGTTGTTCGATTAGCTCCCTTGCTTTTGCACCACGCGCTGCGTCGGCGGGACGTGGTTCGCAAAGGACTTCAGGAACCAAGGAGGAGGACGCGGAGGAGGAGGAGGAGGAGAAGGAGGAGGAGCAGGAGGAGGAAACGGAGGGAGGAGCAGGAGCAGGAGGAGTGGAAGGGAGGAGAACGAGGGAGGAGGAGGGAGGAGGGAGGAGGGACCAGGAGAGGTCGGAGGTCGTCGTTCAACATCGGAACAATTGTCACGTTGTTCTCGCAGGTTGGGGGTAGGCTGGGTGCCGCGAGTACCACTTCCGCCACCAGCCCACCCAGCCCATTAGGGGCAAACCGAGGCGCGCTGATCGCACAACGAACAAAAAGCTTGCGGGCGCTAGGCAGGACTGCAGGCAGCATACGTAGAGCGGCAGGGAAAACTGAAGAGTGCCAGACCAGGGCTGGACCTAGACGCTGTTTTGCTGGATTTCGGTTGTGTTTTGTTTCTCGTTTTGGGAGGGATTTACAGGACAAAAACAGAGCAAAACGAACAGCAGAACGAACACAAAACAAACAACAACATTTAGGTCCAGCCCTGTGCCAGACTTGCGAGCAGTTCGAAAGATGACCTTGAGAACTGGCAGCCTGGATGGCGAGGGAGGCTGCCCGGCCTGGCAGGGCGCGCGCCGACCCAAGCCGGGTGGGGAACGTCAAGGCCTCCCAGATGGGGTCCGAGTATCAAGCGGTGGCGAAGCGTCCTGGCGTGCCTATGGGCCTACCAGACAATGTTCTGAGAACCTTTTGTGGTTTCCACGAAATGTTATTAGAACATTTCTGGCTGTAGCTGTCCTGTTTTAACACGTCGTGGTTATGTTTTAAGAACATCGCTTCTGCATAACATTTTTGGGTTCTAACAACGTTCGTGGTAGGCCCAGGGGAATACCGGGACGGTCGGTCCCTGCTCAAGAGTACATGGCGTCGGAGGATTGCGCCGCATCGCCGATGTTCGGCCGATGCATCAGCGATGCGGCTCGATACGGAGCCCGAGCTCTAGATGCTTCGCGTATCCCCACCAGCCCATCCAGAAACGATGTCCAGGCGAGTTGAGAGGTGATCAGGGAAGTGCGGGAGCAAAGAGGGGGACGGCCGAACCGCGTGAAGGAGAGAGGGGGCGAAGGAGAATACTGGATGGATGGATGAGGGAGTGGGGAGAAGGAGGATGAATAGGATGAGGAGGAGGAGGAGGAGGAGGAGGAGGAGGAGGAGGAGGAGGCGGAGGGGGAGGAGGAGGATGAAAAGGGATAGGAGGAGGAAGGAGGAGGAGGAGGAGAGCAAGCAAAAGGGCCAGAGGTCTCTTGGATGCTTCTCGGAGCCTCTTGGGGTATCTCTTGGGCGTCTTGGGACGTCTTGGGGGTCTCTTGGCGGTCGTGGGGGGCTCTTCGGCGTCTTGGGTGCCTCGGGGGGACCTCTTGGGGCCGCTTGGGATCCTCTTGGGGGCCTCCTGGGGGCCTCTTGGGGGCCTCTTGGGGCCATTTTGGGGCCATCTTGGGACCTCTTGGGGTCTCCTGGGCGCTTCTTGGGTCCATCTTGGAGGAGATCGATCAAACAAGAGGGGAGCTTTGATTAGCGCCCCCCCCCCCCCAAGAGGCTTAAATGGGGCCAAAACCTTAGTAAACCCAATGATTTTGGCTTCCTCGCCGAGGCCGTTTTGGACGCCCCGGCGACTCGCGGACCCCCCTGTCCAGGTCCATGGGGAGGGGGTAGGGGGAGGGGTCAAGAGTCTCCCTCCCCGCCCGCAAGCCGTCTCGCTCACTCCCACCCGCCCTCCCAACACATACGTAGCACCCGAGCCTGGCCCGAGCCGCAGCATATGCAGCAGTCGTTTTTGGATGGCCAGCTACTGGGGGCCAATCCGCCGCCGCCGCCGCCGTCTCCGCCGCCGCCGCCGCCGCCGCCCGCCGCCGCCGCCGGCGTCGCGCCGCCGCCGCCGCCGCCGCCGCTGTCCGCCGCAGCCGCTGCCCCCGCCGCAGCCGCCGCAGCCGCCGCCGCCGCCGCCAAGTGTACTCTGCATTGTTTTTTTGACAGGGATGGTGGGGGGAGGCCGCATCGGGTTCGCCGCGCATGCTCCGAATTTGGAGACAGACTGTGGTTTCTATTGTTTTTTTACCAGGGATGGTGGGGGCAGAGTGTGTGTTTGCATTGTTTCTTTACAACGGATGGGGAGGGGGTGCCCGCATGGACCTGGGTTGCCTCCCAGTCGCCTGGGGGGGAGGGGGGTATATGAATAGGGGACAGTGACCAACCCCTCCCGGAAGTGGAAGAAGGAGAGGTGGAAGAGGAAACGCCCTAAACCACCGACGCCCAGAGGGCTGGTGGGATTTCTCCACGCCCACGTCGCCCGTGCATCGCCCACTGCGCCTGTGCATCGCCGATGCATCACCGATACACCGGCGATGCGGCGCGATCCTCCGACCCTGTATGTTCGAACCCCATCTGGGAGGCGTCTTGGGGAGCAGGGGCGGCGCGGGGTGGAAAGGGGCGACAGAGGGCCGAGAGGCAAAAGCGCGGCCCGAATCGCCCAATTGGACTCCCCACGTGCAGCAATGCGCGCTGAGGGTGCAACGCAAGTGGCCGCGGAGGGCCGTCAAGAGAGACGACGAAGACGCGGCTCGGCCTGAAACTGACAGCGCAGGAGTTGGCGCGTGCATCCAGAAGATGGCATTCACGACTGGCTTCAGAGAGGCCGACCATCTAGCAGCGCCAGCAACGAATCCGCAGCGCAAGATCACCGAAGTGAGAACAGACACCACAGGTGGGGAAGCGCCAGTGCGATACAGAGCTTGGCAAAGATGCAGAGGAGTGGCGCTCACCAAAAAATCAGGATGGGGAAACACACACACACACACAAAGACACGATTCATCGTCGACTCCCAGGAAAATATAAGAAGATATCGGCAGTGGGGTGGGGGCAGACCAAAACACATATTCAATATTGCAGAATATGGGGGCATCCTGGGACTTGTGACTATTTACGTGTGTGTCCCTGGGCCCCTGTGAAGTGGGGAAACGCCAAAACCGCTGCAGAGCCTTGGCAGAGATGCCGCGGGGTGGCGCTGGAAAATTTGGGCAGTGGGGGGAAAGACGAAAACCAATATCAGATTGGAAAACATGAGGCATCTTGGGATTTGTAACTAACTATTCATTGGTGTGTCCCTGGGCCCCTTGGAAGTGCGGAGAAGCGCCAGTGCGCTGCAGAACCCCAGACAAAGACATCCGGCTGCTTCGGTTTTCTCGAGGCGTGGGCCCCGGAGGTCCAGACCACTTCCCCAGGACCGGTGTTTCGCCCTGGATCGCTTTTTGCGAGGGGCCCCCTCTTCCTCCTCGGCCTCCTCCTCCTCCTCCTCCTCTTCCTCCTCCTCTTCCTCCTCCTCCTCCTCCTCCATCGCTTTTTGGCGCTTCCGAGGCCCGGCGAGGGCCACCGAAGGGCGAGCACTGCCCCAAAACCCCGCCGGCCCAGTCTCTCTTATGGGGGCGTCGGAGCTCTGGGGCCCGGCAGAGCTGCCGCGGGGCGGCGCCGAGCCACGAAGAGGGCGAGAGCGGCCGCGGCTCCGAGAGGGGGCGGGCGGGGCCCGAGAGCGCGGGAGGCGAGCGGGGGCGACCCACGACGGCGGCGGGTGTCGCGCTCTTCTCGGCGGGTTTCTTTCGCACTCTGTCAGCGGCCTCGGCTTTTTTTTTTTCTAGGCGGCCTGGCCTCTTCTGGGCGGGCCCCGCAGTTCCTCCGCGGGTTTCGCATCTGGTCGGCGGCCTCGATTGTTTCGAGGCGGCATTTTTTTGGAGGGGGTTCGCATGTTGACGGCGGGTTTTGCATTTGTTTAGCGGATTTGGCTTTTTTGGGGCTGTTTCGCATTTTTCCGGCGGGTTTCGCATTTGCTCAGCGGGTTTCGCATTTTTTCAGCGGTCTTGTTTTTTTTCTGTTGTTTCGTATTTTGTTTGCAGGTTTCGCATTTTCTCTCCGGGTTTCGCATGTTTTCGGCGGCCTCGTTTTTTTTCAGCGGGGAACAGGCGGTGCTGTCCCTCTACAGGAGGAATATTCAAAAACAGTCAAAAATAGTCTGGGGATGATTTTCCATTATTTCTTTGACTATGTTTTGACATGTTTCGAATCTGTTCTATGTTTCGTCCAAAATCCGCCAGTAGGGGGACATGCCCGACCTAAACTTACATCAAGTGAGGAAAAAGCACTCGGACCTGGTGACTGATGTTTACAGAGCGGCCCTGGGCGTTGAATGAGCAGCCCTGCTCTGTCTGATTCCTTCGTTGGGTGCGTTTGCTAAGCGGCTTCGCGTGTCGGGGTGATTCTCATGGGGGGGGGTTCTGCCCTCCTACTGCAAGCACCGAGACAGCAGGCACAATGCGAAAAGGACGTGGCACAAAAAATCGTGCCTCGACCTACTGGAAGAGCGCGAAGACCTTCGAGACTCTGCCTCGAGACTCTGGGAAGATGTCTGGGTAGGCTTCAGAGCAGTGCGGAAATCACTCTGCCCACAGACCCTGCTCGCCGGGCCGCGCGAACTGAATCCAGCACGGCCTGCTAACGTTCAGTCGGGCCTGTCCCTCTGTAGGAGGAGTATTCGAAAATAGTTAAAAAATAGTCCGGGCACGATTGTTTTTGACTATTTTGGGGCACCTTTGGAATAATTGTGGGGTGTTTACTCCCTTTTCCCCCACAGCCCGCCTGTGGGGGGGACACGCCCGACCTACTGCCAACGAATCCCTTGCCCGCTCTGCCGAGCCGGCCCCCTCGCCAGCGACCGCCGCGAGTGAGCGCAGGTCAGGGCTCGCTTCGGGAGCACGCGCGCAGCGCCTCGGAGGCCTCCGCTGTCCGAGCGCACCACAGTGAGCGGCTTGAGTAAGGAACACTTACTTTTCAAAAGGGGCTCGGTCGTTCCTTAGGCTTGCATGCGTTGTTTACAGCTCCTTATGCGTCATTTCTTACTTATCGTTCCTTATGCGTTATTCCTCGGGATAAAGAAGGGGTTTCGTTCCTTATTTATCGTTCCTTAGGTCAGGCCGATGACTCTACTGGACAGACGTGCGTTTGGAAAGTCCTGCAGGAAGGCGTGGCGGACGGAAGAAGGGCCGTCCTGCCATTCTCTCGGCCCCCTAGATCTTAGTGGGCCCTGGGAACGGCAGGGCCGTTTTGTTACCGGCTCCGTCTTGCCGTTGTGTTGCCGGCTCCGACGCCGTTTTTTTACCGGTTCCGTCGCCGTTGTTTGACCGGTCCCGGCTCCAGGTCCAATCCCGGAGCCGTTTTTTGCCGTTTCCGGTCGCCGTTTTCTTTGCCGTTTCCATTTTCAAGGGACATTTTTTGGGGAACGGTGAAAAAACGGCCCTGCCGTTTCCGGGGCCCACAAAGCCCTAGATGGGGTCGGAGTAGATGGGGTCGGAGGATCGCACCGCATCGCCGATGCATCGACGACGCGGCTCGATGTGGAGTCCGATTTGCTTCACGTCGACGGTGCATCGCCGCTGCATCGCCGATGTATCGCCGGTGTATCGGCGATGCGGCGCAATCCTCGCCGTAATTGGAGCCATCTTGAGGTGAAACGTGGGGTGGGCCAGAATCTTACGAAATCACCAGGTTTTGACGAGGCACCTCACTCTGGAGCCCTCCGCAGAGTCTTCTTGGAGGTTGTGAGGGCCACCTTGGCCACTTTCGCGCCACCTGGGGTCTCGAGCCGTGTTGGGAGCTCCTTTGATTACCCATCACCTTCTTCGAAGCATTCTGGGGTGCTCTGGGCGGTGCCTGGGCTCGACGGCGGGGGGGTGATACCGTTCCCGCGTGGAGGCTTAACAACCCAGACGAATTCAGCGTCATCTCATTTGAATTGGTGTGCGTGTGTGAATGTATGAATGCATGAATGTGTGAATGTGTGTGTCTGTGTCTGTGTCTGTGTCTGTGTCTGTGTCTGTGTCTGTGTCTGTGTCTGTGTCTGTGTCTGTGTCTGTGTGTGCGTCTTTAGCTTTTGCTGAACGGCATCACGTAAACACTTGAGCTCCGGCTTCGCATGAACCAGAAATGAAGACGACGGAAAAGAGGCGAGCCCGTCTAATCAATAGTTCAGGGATCAGAGCAACGTCGCAGCGTAGAGGATGGATATTCCTATTTGCTCCAGTCTCCGCTCCGTGCGGGGACCCTGACCTTACACGCGCTTGGGCCCTCAGTCCGCCAATTCGTGTTCGGCAGGCGGTCATTTCACTGACGCGCAGAGAAGCCAGAAGAGCAGAGGCTTTGCCTTCTTGGTCGGCTTGCCCACGAAGTCTTGAGGTGAGCAACTGCCCAGCGATCGCCCAAGACCTTGAACAGAGCTACTCTGTACATTTTGAGCGACCCAAGCTCGCGTGGAAGGTTCGCGTGGCGATGTTCCCCCCGGCAAGCATGGTAGCGGAGCCGTCATCGACGGAGGGTGCGTGTGCATGGGCCCAGGGACCTTGGCGGTGACACCGCAACAGCAAGATCTTGAGGAGAGTGCCGTCGCATGAGATTAATGGTCTCGCTTTGGGTTCCCTAGGTTCTGATATTGGGCCGTACGCGCGGCGTGTTCGGCTGCCACGATTAAACCGGGCATGTTCCTCTACATGAGGAATATTCAATAATAGTCAAAAATGGTCAGGGGGCATTTTTCCAATATCCGTAAGGGCTTCGCCCCATGCCGCCGGCCCCCTGTCTCGGATAATGGGAAAAGCTGAATCCTGAGGTCTGGGCGCCGCCGTGAAGCAGTGTCGGGACCTGTCTGCGTGAGCGGTGCCAGCGAATTTCAGAAATGTGGTAAATCCCAAGTGTTTTTGGACCCTGACCCCGCTGATCTGTGTGAGGGGTGCCACCGAATGTCAGAAATGTGGCAAATCCCCATGTGTTTTTGAACCCTGACCCTGCCGATCTGCATGAGGGGTGCTGCCGAATTTCAGAAATGTTGCAAATCCCAATGTGTTTTTGGACCCTGACCCCGCCGATCTGCGTGAGGGGTGGCAGCGAATTTCAGAAATGCACCAATTCCATATGTGTTTGCACCCTGACCCCGCCGATCTGCGTGAGGGGTGGCAGCGAATTTCAGAAATGTGGTAAATCCCAAATGTTTTTGGACACTGACCCCGCCGACCCGCGTGAGGGGTGCTAGCAAATTTTAGAAATGTTGTAAATCCCCATGTGTTTTTGGACCCTGACCCCGCCGATCTGCGTGAGGGGTGTGAATTTTTCATTCACCAGCAATTCAGACAACACGTTCAGGGCGTAGTACAAATACCCGTTTTGGGCCTCCCCCCCTCGTGCGGTCCATCAACAAGGAACAGTAAGCAGCAAGAAGCAGAACTGTCACAGTGGAAACTGGAAGCTGTAACAGGTACAGGAAACTGCGAATCTTCGGCCTACAGCCTGGTGGCCCCACAAGGGGGCCGGCGGATTTTGTGCTACTTTTGGGCATTGTTTGACTTGAGTTCTATTCGTCCAAAACCCGCCTGTAGGAGGACATGCCCGACCTAATGCCACGAGCGCTTGTCCTGTCACGAGCGCTCGTCGCGACACCGGGCAGATCGAGTTACCGCATTCAGGTCAAAGCTTCCTACTATTATGATATTGGTCGCGTGGCCTTTGGCGCAGAAGTGCTGGCCGCACTGGCAAATCTGGGCATGGCTTGCCTGGCCGTGTCAGGACGTGGTATGCCGTGCTTTGGTCGAGAGGCAGTTGGTTCTATATTTAATCTTTATTGGAGACGACAAGTGTTGACTTAAACTCGAAGTTTTGACTGCTCCTCAGGTCGTGCATGCTAGCGATGTGGCTGGCGCTGAATCACAGTTGGGCCGCGTGGCCGTGCTGGCAGCGCCTGCAGATCGGCTGGCTGAGGCCCGGTGATGGTGAAGACGCCCCCATCACTACCAGGTGCAGTCAACCAGTGAAGGAAGGATGAGCAACTTTCTAAGGTTACCCCTGCATCCTTCCACTTCGACCAATCCTTGGCCGCTTTCGCTGGCCGCGCCCCGTTCGCGAAGTGTCGACTTGGCCTTCCAAGGCCCTTGCATACTTATCGTGCGTCCTTATTATACGGTTGACTGCAGGGCAGAGAGGCAGTTGTCTATGCGCACTATCTTGTGCAGACCGCATGTGTTAACCTACACACCTTGCGAGTTGTGACTATGCGCGCTGGCACTTTCAACGGGCCAAGGTTAAATCCGAGGCGGTCCCCGCCAGCAGGGCTGACGGTCTGCGTGCTGCGGGCTGTGCACCCCAGCCCGGCAGGCTCTCGAGGCCACCTTTGGGGCCTTCGGGAGCCCTGTCGGCTGCGGCAGTCTTTTTCGGTGACCACCGCTGGGAAGATGAGAGCGGTGACAGCATCAAGTCAGGACGAGCGCACACGATCAGCGCCCCTCCGTGTCAGGCGTCTCTGCAAGACGGTGCAATGTAACTCCTCGTCTTCGCTCCTCCATCTTCCTCCCCCTGTCCTTATCATCTAGCTCCTCGTGGGAGGACGCTCTGCCTCATCGAGCTCGTCCTTGGCATGCTTGCACCCAGCCCCGCGCCAGGCGTCAAGGAGTTGACCACCGCGCTATCGGACGGCATGACGCCCATCGTGAGCTATCGAGCATGCCTCACGGCTCGCCCGATGCCTGGCCGATTGCGGTGGAGGTTGGAGCTCGCAGCCCTGCACGGGACTCGGTCGACAGGGTCTCCCCCCGCCTTCGTTTAAGTCGGGCCTGTCCCTCTACAGGAGGGGTATTCAAAAATAGTTACAACAAATAATATGGGGACGATTGTTCTATCATTTTTTGGCGATCTCCCTCCCAATATGTGGTGTTGGGTCCTCGTTTTGAAGAGACAGCGCCCCGCGTCCTCACTCCTCCTGCTCCCGCTCCTCCCTCCTCCTATCCTCCCCCTCCTCCCCTCTTTCCCCACTTTGGCACACCCCTCACACGCTTCGTGGCCCCAAAGGGAGCTCCACCAAAAGCCCAGATGCCAGCGCTCGCACGCGCCCACCGCACCCATTTTGGCAGACCCATCACACGCTTTGCGGCCTCATCAGGAGCTCCATCACAGGCCCAGATGCCAGCGCTCGCATGCGCCCACCGCAGCCAGTGTGGCAGACCCCTCACACGTTTCGTGGCCCCACAGGGAGCTCCACCGGAGGCCCAGATTCCAGGGCTCGCATGCGCCCACCACAGTCATTTTGGGACACCCCATCACACGCTTCGTGGCACTATAAAGAGCCCCACCGAAGGCCCATAGGCCCATATGCTAGAATACTTGCCCACCGCATCCATTTTGGCAGACCCCTCACACGTTTCGTGGCCCCACAGGGAGCTCCACCGAAGGCCCAGATGCCAGCGCTCGCATGCGCCCACCGCACCCATTTTGGCAGACACCTCACACGTTTTGTGGCCCCAGAGGGAGCTCCACCAAAAGCCCAGATGCCAGCGCTCGCATGCGCCCACCGCGCCCATTCTGGCAGACCCATCACAAGCTGTGTGGCCCCACAGGGAGGGAGCTCCACCGAAGGCCCAGATGCCAGCGCTCGCATGCGCCCACCGCGCCATTTTAGCACACCCCTTCGCGCGCTTCGTGGCCCCAGAGGGAGCCCCACCGAGTGCGTCGCATACACCGGCAGTACCCACAGCTGCATACGGTTGGGTCCTTCGCCAGGCTAAGTTTGATGTGTTTAAACGAAGGATTGCAAAAAAAACGAAGGATTGCAAAAAAAACGAAGGATTGCAAAAAAACCGAAGGATTGCAAAAAAAGTGTTTTTGTTTGCAATACTTCATTTTCCTCCCAAAATCTGCCTGTAGGGGGACATGCCCGACCTCAGCAGCCCCCTCTCTGCCTCTGCTGCCCTCGCCCCGCCGACCCGAGGCCTGCGGGGGGCCCCACTTTTTGCGCGCCGCGGCGCGGCAGGGGCAGCTCTCGCGCGCGCACACTAGCCTGCCGATGTCCGCCGATCCGACTTTTCCCGACTCGGCTGCCGATTTCCGCCGCTCCGATGGATTTCGATGTCATTTCGATCGTCGATCCGACTTATCGATTCGATTCTGGGCTCTCCTGACAAGAGGAGGGTCGAAGAAACCAAAAATGCCATAAACATACAACGTTGGCGCTCCGCGCGGATTTTTCGGATCCGCGCTGGGGGTCCCCCGACGGCGCCTCCAGCGCCGCCCCTCCGCGCGCTGGAGAGGGGTCCGGCGCAGATCCAGGAAATCCGCGCGGAGCGCCAAGAGTTCATGTTTATGGCGCTGCTTCTTCTTCTTCTTCTTATTCTTCTTCTTCTTGGTATTCTTCTTCTTCTTCTTTTAGAGGGAGGAGCGTTTAGCGGGCCGCACAGACCACAGAAGAAGGACCGGAGGGAGGCAGAGCAGTTCCACAGAAGTTGCCGCACCGCCCGTGCGAGAGCCAGCGTTTGTGCCACGAGCCGCGCCCGCTCTGCCCGCTTTGGCATGGCCGCCGCGAGGCTCGGGCGAGATTCGCCCGTCAAAGAGCCGGCCCAGTCGCGAGGGAGGCAGAAGGCACCTCTGGAACGGGGCGGAAGAGGCGGGGGGGAGGCGTGGCCTGAGGATAGGGGAACGAAGAATGACATGACATGAAAGCTCCGAGGCCCGCGCGGATGTCTTGGATCGGCGCTGGGGCCCCCTGGCGCGCTCCGCGCGCCAGGGAGCGGGGTCCAGCGCCGATGCGAGAAATCCGCGCGGATCTCAGAGTTTTGATGTCCATGTCACTGTTCGTTCCCATTGGGGTGGAAAGGGTGGAGGGGAGGCGTGGACTGACGATCCGATTTGCCAGCGCTGGTGGCAAGCGGCTTGGGCAGACAATGAGATGACGTGGTTGGATGGCGTCGGCGGCGGCCCTTGTTCGCCTCGATGCCGCGGCTCCAAGCTTCTTCGCCTCAATGGCCGCGTCACGATTGTCATGCCCCCCTCATGCTCCAGCCCCACTCTTGACACTTCGCCTCGACATGTTCCCTATCTAGGCTCTGCCTAGAAGGGTTCTTACTCTCTTTGCTTAAAGGGGCCGGGCAGTGGACCCCACCCCGGGCGGTTCCCCCAGGATCCGCCCCGCGGTTCCCCCAGTTACGTCCCCTTTGCTTAGCGTTGCTTATCTCATCTTAGCTTAGCCGCGTGTGTGCCAACCGCGTTGCCAGTTTAGTTTTCTGTTCGTGTAATTAGCATGGGTGTAATTCCCTACCTAGGCTCTGCCTAGAGGGTTAGCTTAGCTTAGCTTAACTTAGCTTAGCATCTTAGCATAACGCAACGCTGCATTAGCACAGCATAGCATAGCATAGCATTCCATAGCCAATCATAGCATAGCATAGCATAGCATAGCATAGCATAGCGCAGCACGACATAGCATAGCATAGCATAGCATAGCATAGCAAAGCATAACATAGCGTAGCATAGCATAGCACAGCACGACGTAGCATAGCATAGCATAGCATAGCATAGCAAAGCATAACATAGCGTAGCATAGCATAGCACAGCGCAGCATGACATTGCATTGCTTAGCCTAGCTTAGCATAGCATAGCATAGCATAGCGCAGCATACCAATTGCATAGCATAGCATAGCGCAGCATAGCATGGCATAGCATAGCATAACATAGCATAGCAACTAATGCTGCTTCCCAGGGCTCCAACTCCTAGGTAGGGTCGCACTGGGGTAATTCGCTGCTGCCTCCTACAGTCAACCAGCACGGTACGGATGGGCAACTTTCCAAAGGGTACCCTGCAGCCTTGCCTGCTCGGCCCATCCTTGGCCACTTCCGCTGGCCGCGCCCCGCTCGAAACGCGTCGAAATGGGCGTCCAAGGCCCGTGAATCCTTACCGCGCATCCTTATGATACGGGCAGCCTGATTTCCTCATCCCCGATTTTGCCTCCACTGGCGGCTCCGTCTGCTTTCGCGCGAGCGGGGTGAGTGATGGGCCGATTGTCTACCACCACTACCATAGGTCGGGGGGGAGGAGGAGGAGGAGGAGGAGGAGGAGGAGGAGGAGGAGGAGGAGGAGGAGGAGGAGGAGGAGGAGGAGGAGGAAGAGGAGAATGAGGAAGAGGAGGAGGAGGAGGAGGAGGAAGAGGAGGAGGAAGAGGAGGAGGCCTGGAGCCTCCACCCGCGATCTGCGATCGGCCCCGGCCGCGGCCCGCTGCAGCTCCCCCCTCGCGCGTCCTCTCCGGCGGCCAGCGACCCCCGGAGGGGCCCGCCGCGGGGGCGGCAGAGCGTGGCGCGCCCAGGCGAGGACGGGCGGGGCAGCTGCGCCCAGGAGCGGGGCCGCAGTCAAAGCTCACAGTGAGGACGCTCGGATGTCTTTGGTTTCGTTCGAGAGAGAGAGAGAGAGAGAGAGAGAGAGATAAAAAAAAAAAAAAAATCTCAGCGAGCGCAGAGCGGTATAACATAAGCTGTTTCGCCGTCGGGGGCGCCTGTCCCTGGGCGGCTGGAAGGTGTATACCCCCACGGTGCCACCGTAGGGGCATACACTTTCCGGCCGCCCGGGGACGGGCGCCCCCGACAGCGAAACAGTTTATTTTATACCGTTCTTCGCCCGTTAAAGTACAGACGCCCGGACGTCTGTGGTTTCGAAGGAGAACATTCGCCGTGAACATAAAAATTGTCGACGCTCCGCGCGGATTTCTCGGATCCGCGCTGGGCCCTCCTCCCTGGCGAGCGGAATGCTCCAGCGCGGATTTCTGTCATCCGCGCTGGGCCCTCCTCTGGCGGGTTCCGCGCGCCATCGGTCGGCGCCACTTGAATTAGCATCCGCGCTATTTGACGGAGGAGGAGGAGGTGGAGGACGAGGAGGAGGAGGAGGAGGAGGAGGAGGAGGAAAATGAGGAGGAGGAGGAGAAAAGAAGAAGGAACGGTGAGATTATACCGCTCCGACTCCGACTGGACGAGCAGGTGCAAGGCTGTATTGTAGCACAGGTTCGCCACATTGGTGTCGAAACTGTGTAACGCAGCTGGCTCGAGTTCAATCTTCCTCCAGAGGAAAAGCCGACGACCGTATACGGTGGGGGCATTCGTTAAGGAATGGGCCCAGGAGGCTCGAGACCCTGGGGGATTCCTTATATCTGATGAGGGCGGAAGTCTCATCGGCCTCCAGACTCTGGATTCCTTATGTAAGGGCTCCTTCTCTCGGTCCAGCTCCGCGTGCGGGCGCTGTCCGGGCGGCCCGCCTGCACCGGCGAGCGGACGCCCGGCTCCCCCTTGGGGATGCCGCCGCGGCGCGGATGTGCCAGGCCCCCGCCGCTGGCCAGCCGCCCCGTGGCGCACCCCGCGCCCCAGGCGCCGTCGCCGCCGCGGCCGGAAGGCCAGGGCCGCGGACGCGGCCGAGGCCCCCAATGGGGGCGGAAGGGGTCGAGGAGGAGGCGGGCGTGGAGGACTCCGGCGATGGCTTCGACAGCGCGTGGGCGGAGCGCGCGCCCGTGGTGCGCGCTGCGCTCGGCCGCGCTGCCCGGCACTGCCGCGGCTTCCAGTGGCGGGGCCCCTGCGGGGGGCGCGGCGGGAGGGGCGGCGGTGGAGCTGGGCGCCGTGGCGACGGCGACCGCGGGCCCCAACTCTGGGCCGATGGGGGCATCGTCCGATGGCCATCCTCAGGCCCCTGCCGTCGCGGAGGCCGAGGAGCGAGCGGTGCTGGTTGCGGCGTTCCGCCTCGCGACGCCCAGCCTCCCGATCCAGGCGTCCGACGGCGGCGGCCTCCCGATCCAGGTGCTCCACGACCTGCTCGGGCGGCCGGCGCGGGCGCGGGCTGCGCGGAGAGGCTGAGTGAGTAGGGCCGCGTGGCAGTGTGGACCCCAGCCCCATGGGGCGGTGAGGCGCGTGGAAATGATGGCGCTCCCCTGGGGTGGTCCTGGGGTACGCCGCGGGCGCTGCGCCAGCGCTGTTAAATCGGCGCTGCGTTTGGAATTCGTTGCTCGCACGGGTTTCGGCCCTCGTAGAGCAACAAGAATGTCCTCACCGTATTCATGGTAGCGGAGCCCGCGGGTCGCCCAGGGGTTCCTGTGTGCGTCGAAGCATTTCCCTTCCTGCTGTGGCCGCACCGGCAGCCGTCGTGGGACCAGCAGGCCCTGGTGCAGCCGACCTGATTGAGTTGTAGAGTTGTATTTAGAGCGTGGTGGCATTACCCTCTGGAGAAGGGGAGTACTGCCGAATGTTTGAAGGCGTATCCGTAGCATTGGCCTGCAAGCGATTCTCAAAATCTTCCAAGTTGATTGCGGCATCTCGTTGGAGAGCGGTGCAGGCGCAACCACTACCATTGCGAACAGGCGCGGGTTGGGAAACGTCGGACGCACCGACATTTGCCAGTTGTTGTTGCAAGAGAAGGTGAAACGAGAAGACTTCCAGGTGATCAAAGTAGGCAGGAGAACCTTGCCACTGTTTGTGTATGTGAGCAGGCCAACATGCCCATGCCGATTCGAAGTGCCAACCAACACAGACCTAACGGAATGCAGGAGTTGGCGCCCGCTGCGGAGTGCTAGCTCAAGTCATGCCTGGGTCATCATCGCAAGCCGCTTTGCTGGGGACATGAGCTCAGGATCAGTTGAGATCCAGGTGCCCGTCTATGCGGTTCAACATTTCTATTACAGAACATGTTTAAACCATTGTTGGAATCGGTGTTTTGTGACACTTGAAAATCGCGTACCGTGTCTTAGGAGGGCCCTGTACGTTTACGCCCAAGTAATAGCCGCATTATGTTTGCACCAGTTGTGCTGCGACGTATTCTACTAAATCAGTTGGTTTGCTAAAAAAACTCGTCCGTTGTTCAGTCGCGCTTGATGTTTACATGGCATTCGTTGCCACATTCGGTTTATCAGCCGATGGGGGGGTGTTAGGTTATAGCGCTCCGACTGGGCGAGCAGGTACAAGGCTGTAGTGCCGGATGCAGGCGCCAAGCTAGAGTCGCAAGTGTGTGCGGCGTGTGGCTCAAGTTCAATATTCCTCCAGGGGGGAGAAAGCTCCTACCATATCAGAAAGGCCTTACGGTCGGTGCCAACGACCCTGAACAACGACGGCGTCCACGACGACACCGACACCGACACCGACGACGACGACGACGACGACGGCAACGGCGACGACGACGACGACGACGACGATGACGACGACACCGACGGCCGCGGCGACGGCGGCGGCGGCGGAGGAGACGACGACGACGACGACGACGACGACGAGGACGACGAGGACGACGACGACGACGACGACGACGACGACGACGACGACGACGACTTTCGCTGTCGGGGGCCTCTTGGGGGTAGTTTGGTGGCTTCTTGGGAGACTCTTGGGGGCCTCTTGGGAGCCTCGTGGGGACCCGGGGTTTCTTGGGGTTTTCTTGGAGGCCTCTTGGGGCCTTTGGGGGGGGGTGGGAGGGCCTTTGGGGGCCTCCCGGGAACCTTTCAGGCCGGGGGCTCGAAATGTCCGTTTGGGTCCCCCGTTTGGGTTCCCTCTTGGGGTTGTTTTGGGGGTATCTTGGGCTGTCTTGGAGGCCTCTTTGCCGGTTTTGGGGCCCTCGTGGGTCATTTTGGGGCCCTCTTGGAGGCCTTTTGGGCGATCTTGGGGACCCTGTGAGCTGTTCTGGAGCGTCGGGAAGCCGACAAGGCGAGAACGCCAAAATATTCCAAAACTTTAGTAGCATTGATGATTTTTGCTTTTGGAGCCGTCTTGGGAGTGCTCTCGGGGGCCTCTTGGGGCGTTGTTCTGAAAACCTCTTGAGCCGTCTGAAGGCTATTTTAGCGTCTTGGAACCATAGTTCGACGATTCGAGGCCCTCGAGGATTGTCCTCGGGGCCTCTTGGGGCACGCTTGCCGCGTCTTGGGGCTTGCCTGGGCCCCGGAACCGCCCAGGGGGGCTGCGTATCCGGGTGGCGACCCACACCACGGGACCCACCCGCCAGGACCCCTCCCCCAGGACCCCCCCCCCTTTGCGGGGGAGGGATCAAAGGGAAGGGGCTTCTCTTCGACTCAGCTACGACGTTGCTCAATGTCGCTTTGGCTGGCGCGCTTACGGAGGAGGGCCCAGGGAAAGGAAACGGGGGACGACGGAGACGACGATTGACGGAGATGACGAGGAGACGACGGAGACGGAGACGATGACAGACGACGAGGAGACGACGGAGACGACACGGCGACGACAACGACGGCGAACAACGGACGAGCGTCTTCCACACACCGACAGGGTCGGCGGACTTTCAGGAGCGACGAGGAGGAACGAGGAGGAGGAACGAGGAGGAACGAGGACGAACACGAAGGAGGATCTGGAGGAAAGTGAGTGGGAGGACGAGGGATGTGGAGAAGGACGAGGAGGGCGATTGTAATAATAAGAAGACGACTAATTTTAATAAGAAGAAGACGAATAGGATGAAATATTACCTGAGTAAGCCCAGGGTGCAGCAACAATGCTGCAATACACTCCTCCGTCCCAGACCAACTCCGCAAAAGTCTCTCGAAGCATTCTTCTTCACAGCGAGAAGCATGCCCCTGAACGACGAGCACCCCATGCGCCTTCCATTCAGGCGAGGGCTCCGTTGTGAATAGGATCCGCACTCCATCCGCCCACGTAGCCCTAAGAAGTACAGAGAGGCAGGGCCAGACAGTTGGAGGACGTTTTCAGCGAGAGCTCTGCTTTTTATCGAGCCGTTGCCCATTCGTGCAACTTGCGGTCAAAGTTAAATTCCTGCCCGTACGCATTGAAGGCGTCTTGGGGGAGAGCGCAACTTTGAAAGTCAGCAGCCATCCATCCTGGGAGTTATTGTCAAAAGGTTCGATAGCATCACAAGCGCAAGCTCCGTTTTGAAGTGGAGCAGCCACCCATGCACGTAGCTGATGGAAACTTTTGCGACGGGTGTGCGCGGCGCTAAGGCGAGAGCGGCAGTTTGAAACTGGCCGGCCATGCATCCGTGTCGCTGAACAATGCGTTCAGGCGATAAGCACATGCTGGAAGCAACCTCAAATCTATCCGTGTAGCTGTTGATGGTGTTTAAGACGTATCTGCGAGGCGAGGCGGCGAGCGCCACACTTTGAGATCTACTCGCCCTCGAGCCGTGACTGAAGGTGTTTTCAGGCTTCAGGAGCAAGCCTTGCGATGACGTCTCAGGCGAAATGCCCAGCCCCGCTCGACGGACACGTCTGGTGGTGCGACGAGGTTGGGTTATTTACAAGGCAGGGGGATGGAGAAAGGTCAAACGGAAGCGGATGATCCTGATGATGATGTTGTTGTTGGTGTTGATGATATCAGGAGCAGGAGCAGGAGGAGGAGGAGGAGCAGCAGCAGGAACACATCATCGGTTTGCAACCATTCATTGTGCGGCCATAGAGATACTTGCTTTGAAGCTACGAGATGGGATGCGGAGGGATGGGGGAGTAGGGTTCCTCCTCCTTCTCCTCATTCATCCTTCCTTCTCCTACCTTTTCTTCATCGCCCCTCCTTCTCGTCCTCATCCTCGCTCCGCGTTCTCATTTCTCCTTAGCGTTCCTTCTCTTCCTCCTCTCCTATCCCCTCGCAGTTTCCCTTCTCCTCCTCCTACTCCTCCTCCTTCTCCTCCTCCTCTTGCGCCTCCTCCTCCTCCTCCTTCTCCTCCTCCTCCTCCACCTCCTCCTCCTTCTCCTCCTCCTCCTCCTCCTCCTCCTCCTCCTCCTCTCTCTTTCTCTTTCTTTCTTTCTTTCTCTCTCTCTCTCTCTCTCTCTCTCTCTTCTTTGTTTTTCTTTCTTTCTTTCTCTCTCTCTCTCTCTCTCTCTCTCCTCCTCGGCTGTAAGACACAGCACTGGGCGCACGAGGCGAGGGAGAGAGGGGGAGGATGGGACCTGGACCTACTCGCCGCGGCCCTAACCCCTCGGCCGGCCAGCCTTGGCGAGAGGACAGCGTCCGCAACTGTGCGAACAGCGTCCGGCTGTTTGGGTTCGCCGTCGAGGACCTGCGCGAAGGCCAGGGGGCGGAGCTGCAGAGGGCGGCCGAGAGGCAGGACGAAGCCATGGCGGAGAGGTACCCGGAGCCCAGCGGCTCTCAGGGGCAACGAGAGGGGGGGATAGGCATAGGGGGGGATGCATCGGCCACCAATCGCCAATTGATCGCCGATAGGGGCCCGATAGCCCCAGCCTGCCCGGGAAGGTGCGGATTCACTATCGGGGGCCTATCGCCGATGTATCGCCGATTCTAGTTCGATGCGTCCCCCCCTACAGTGCAGACCCATGCCAAGAAGCACCCTGCTTGCCGCCAGGGTGCCCTGGGCTTCCTGGGCCTCGATGGCTCTGCAATGGAATGCGCGACGCTCCCACACCAGAACTCGGTGGACGCCCTTGGGCCTCAGGGTTGGCCTTCTTGTGGACGGTTTCTTGTGGTCGGGCCCCCACTGTACGCCAGTCCCCCCCATCGCCGCCCCCCAGGCTCGCAGTGGGGCGGGCAGTGGCCCAGCCAGCGGCAGTGGGCCGGCCTGGCGGGGGGCGCGCAGGACAGCGCCGGCGGGCTGCAGACCTCCACCAGCTCGGAGGCGTCGAGCAGTGGCGGGGCCTCCCGGCTCGCCTGTAGGCCCACCAAAACATGTTCTGAGACCATTTTTTTTGTGGTCTGCACGAAGGCAAGGGAGGAGAACCCACCCAGAAACCCGATAGTTGGCCCTTGCTCATCGGCCCTGGGCGTTTGCTGAGCCGCCCTGCCCTGTTCGATTTCTTCTTGGGGCGCGTTTGCCAAGCGACTTCGCGTGCCGGCGTGGTTATTTTGGGGGTGGATTTGTTGACCTCTACGGAGGGTTCTGAGAACATTTCTGGCTGGGACTGTCTTGTTTGAACACCTCGGGCGTATGTTCTAAGAACGTTGGTTTTGTTTTTCGAACACCCTTGGGTTCTAGGAACACGTCGTGGTAGGCCTACAGGAATGCCCGGACGGTCGGTCCCTGCTCAAAGAGGGGCAGCCGGCCAGCCCGGCGGAGGAGGGTGCGCAGGGCGCCAGCGACGGCGGCTGGTCCTCTTCCAGCCCCGAGGATGCCGGGAGCACGGAGGCCGAGGAGATCCCCCCCGCGGACTTCGAGAGTCTGCCGGAGGGCGTCTACTTCAGCACCAAGGAGCACATCAAGATCGTCATGCAGAAGAGCGAGCGTTTGCGGGGCAGCATCGAGCGCGCGGATTCGCCACCGCAGCAGCGGTGGTTCGCCCTGGCTGTCATCCTCCTGTGCGGGGTGCTGGTGGTGGCCTTGCGGCGCTACGCCTGGAGCAGCGAGCAGCGCACCGACGCAGAGGGCTCACCCGTGGTCATCAGCCGAACGTCCGTTCGCCAGCTTCTGCGTGTTGTGTGGCCGCTGCCGGGCAAGCTCCCGCAGCTCGTGGAGGCTGACAAGCTGCCGGCGTCGCGCGGCGGTGGCCGGGCGTTGCCGACCCGGCCGAGCAGCTCGCAGAGCCTGCTGGGGCTGCTGGGGGTTTCTGGCGAGCCGGTCGCCTAGAGCGGGCGAGCCCGCCAGGATAACGAGCTCGAGGGCTCTCTGAGATCCGCGCTTAATTCGTCCATGATCGGAAACAGCGACAGTGGACGAGGCTTTGCGTCTTTCTGGGCCTCCTAGGTGGGGTCTGAGTAGATGGGGTCGGAGGATCGCGCCGCATCGCCGATGCGGCTCTATGTGGAGCCCGATTTGCTTCACGTCGACGTCGCCGATGCGTCGTCCACCTCCACGATGCATCGCTGGTGCATCGCCGATGCACTGCCGATGCATTGCCGATACATCGGCGATGCGGCGCGATCCCCCGACCCCATCTACCCGGACCCCATCTAGGAGGCCCCTAGTATTTGAACCAGACTGCGGTAGAAGCCATTTAAAGGCCTTGTATAGACCGCCTGGAGTGTTCAGATTGGCAAGTGTTTCTGCACGCTTTGGTCGGGTGGAGGTCAGCGGAGGAGATCGGGATTCAGCGAGACACGTGGTAGGGACATGCTGATCCAAATGTGCCCAGGGACATCCCCCTAGAGCAGAGTTCCTTTCACGTTTGAGGTGCACCTCTT
Source organism: Prorocentrum cordatum (assembly GCA_963575745.1). Taxonomy (NCBI): domain Eukaryota; class Dinophyceae; order Prorocentrales; family Prorocentraceae; genus Prorocentrum; species Prorocentrum cordatum. The sequence continues at coordinate 800,791 of CAUYUJ010018171.1, read as the reverse complement.
CTCAACACCGTATGGTTCACATGTCAATGTTTGGGCAAAGTCCGGCCCTGATGTGATTTCCCCGAACTCTCGTGCCAGATCCCGTTGGGGTCGTGTGTGGGCCAGAGCTGTTTGTGTGGGTCGCGTGTGGTTCCGGCGGCGGACACTGCCTACGACACTATGGGGCGCCCCCAGATAATGGAGGATGACGATTAATAAATGACCGGGGGTCGTGTTCACGCGGCGGCGCCCGGGATGACGATTAGAAAAAACCGGCCGCGGGCTGGAAAACCATTTTTTCAATCGTTCTCCTCCAGTCAGAAAATTATGCAGAAATCACAGGAAACTCTGTTTTTAATCGTTCTCTTTCATTTTTTATCAATCGTCATCCCGCATTAGCCTTCGACGAGGCGCAGCTGATCGGACGGCCTCTGGCGCGCTGCGGCATTTGCGAACGCCCCCCAACGTTATCCGAGCCACTCGAACATCTTTCGCCCGACAGTGCCAGTTGTAAGCTCCTCGGCTCGCAGAAGCCGCCGCGGTACGGCGGGGATGCTCCGTGGCCCACAGGCCTCTCGTGCACCAGGTTGTCTGGGAGGGCGCCCCTCTCCGGGGTGGCTCGGCCGCCCCACCCGCGGAGGTGCTGGATGAACAGAACCTGTCTCCTCACCGTCCGCATCCTGGTCATCCTCGGATGCGACCACGCGGGGCCAGTCCCTGAGAACCCCCAAGACGTCTAAGTGAGTACAAGCGCTGGTCGGGAAGCAAAGGGAGCCACATGCCCTCCGCCTCGGTAATGGCTGCCCTCCGAGCGGGGAGGGAGGGAGGGAACGAGTGAGGACAGCACAGGTATGTTCTTGAGTCTTAGGTCGTTTCCCTTTTGTCAGAATGTCTATGTGAGGGGTTCGGGATGCTTCCACCTGCTCGTTGTCCCAAGCCGCGTCTTGCACTCTGGGGTCGGCCCCCTTCCCCCCCAGAAGGGATAAATACGGCACATGTTCGCGAAGGGATAAATACCTTGATCGAGTCAATGTGTGGACTTCGTCAAACCGCAACTCCGCAGACATCCCGAGTCAAAGATGGCCGCCTGAGACCCTTACCGTTATGTGGAGGCAGGGCGTGGTCCGCTAATTCATTGGAATTCACAAGTAATGCGAGCCGTTTGTTTGCTCGTGCGGAGCGCGGAGCGCTGGTGGCTTTTTCCTTGGGGCGCTCCCCCGCCAGTGTGCTTTATGAGTCTCGGTCGCAAGGGCGTCTGAGCATGGAGTATAAACGCATTGATTCTTCGGCAGCGCACTCTGCCTCCGTGGCTTGCTCGGGGGCGTTTGGGCCCCACTTTGTGTGATTTGAACGGTGCTGGCCAGGCGGCAGATGTAACCTCGATCGTCAGTCTGTAGCTCCGTTTTGTCTTGACTCTGGTGGTCTTCTCAGATGTCTGCTTGGCGTGGGCCACAGACGGAAGCAGCCTCATCTACGCAGCTCTGTTTGAATGACTTACAGGCCTGCAACTCGCAGAGTGCACCCGGCAGCCAAGGGATAGCGCAACTCTGCAATTTGCCTTGGCAACGCCATTTTCGCCATTCCGCCATTTCCGGCGTATTGGGCCCCCCACAGCGTTTGGTCGCCCCCACAGCGTTTGGTCTACTGGTGCGCCGTGTGTCGCTTGGGTTTGCGGTGTAGCTGGAAGGTCGATCTAGTTTTGAAGCTGCTCTGTGATGCTGCGGTCCGCAGGCTAATGTCGCGGTTGCCGATTTCAGGGCTCAGCTTCTTGCACGCAGCTTCTTCCCCTTCGTATCGGGGCCGATGATCTGTCAATCGCGTAGACAAGCCCGCCATTATTTCTTGTATCCATCATGCACTTGTCCATCCAGTTCTGTTCTGAGCCGCGGGGCAACACGAGGGTTCGAATCCAACTTTGCGGTCCAGGGCACAGCCAATGCAACAGGTAGCAAGCAGCCTCACCAGCAGCTCCCCTTTGGAAGTCGCCTTTTTCTTTCTGCCCTACGAAGTCCAGTAGCTACGTGCGCTGCTGTGCATCTAATCTAACCTTTTGTGGCAAACCCCACCAGCGAGCGAGCTTAGCGTTGTACCTAGGGGAACGAACAATGACATAAACACAAAAACTCGGAGGTCCGCGCGGATTTCTCGCATCGGCGCTGGATCCCCCTGGCGGCGCCACCGGCGCCGCCCTTGGCGCGCTCCGCGCGCCAGGGAGGGGGCTCCAGCGCCGATCCGAGAAACCCGCGCGGACCTCCGCGTTTTTCTGGGTAGTCGAAGGTCAGACTGTCAGATTGGATTGGGCCCCAAGGGCCAATCTGGCAGGGCCAAACTGGATGATTTGGGTTATTCGCCAGACTGGATTCGCGTTGGCTCCCTCGCCAGATTGCCCCCGTTTGCCAGATTGGGCCTGCCAGATTGGCGCCAGATTGGCTTCGACTACTCAGTTTTTGTGCTTATGGCATCGCTTGATTCCCCAGGATCAATCTCTCTCAACAGGGGATCGGTCGAGCCCTACTTGAACGGGCGGGCTGCGCCCGTGCGGCGCTCTTGGGACCGTCTCGGGCTCGATGGATTTGCCGAGCTCGCTCGGGGTGGAGTCGTCTTGGAGGCGTCTTGGAAGCAGCGCTACGATGGGCATCGTTTTCTTATTCATTGTTTTGCCGATCGGCGCTGGCCCAATGGAGTACGAGGAGGAGGAGGAGGAGGAGGCGGAGGAGGAGGCGGAGGAGGAGGAGGAGACGGAGGAGGAGAAGGAGGAGGAGGAGGAGGAGGAGGCGAGGGCACGCGGAGGAGGGGGCCCAGGGCGTTGCCCGCGAGGCGCCGGCGGCCGGTGGCAGGCTCTACGGGGACGAGCACCCCCTCTCCCCCCCCCCTATGGACCAGTGGAGTAGATGTTGGCTGTTTTGGGGCGCCCGTTTCGACAGGTGGAGACTCCCCCCCATAGGACGCAAAGCTGCAAACAGTCGCCATGATGCAGAGGTCCGGAGCAGGACCCCCCCCCCTCCCCCCCCTTCCTCCCAATGCCGAAACGCCGAATAAAAAAACGCTCACATGCTACTGCGTTGTGTGGCCGCAACGCTGCTTGGCTGTTGCGCTGCTAAAGTTGAGGCTTTGGGAGCCTGCCTTTTGCTGGCAACTTTCTAGGGTTTAGGGCGGCCTTTCTGGGGCACCTTGTGGGCTTCGGGAGGTCCTCGGAGGCGCCTGTTGAGAGTTCTGGGGCAGTCCTGGGCGTGCTGACTCTGCCGAGCCCTGGCGAAGAGATTTGGGAGAACCGTTCTGGGGCTGGCTGGACGGGTCTTGGGACCCCCTTGGAGTCCTTGGAGCTGTCTCGGGACGGTTTGGGGGTTCGTCTTGAAGGTCCTCGGGCCCTCTTGGGCCCGTCTTGGGCAGTCTTGGTTGTTTCCTCTAGCTCCATGGGGCCGTCTTGTGACATTCTGGATCATGCCTGAACCTCGTAGGTGGGCAGGCATGGTAATCAGACTCATCTCTGCGAAGATCCCGACCTTAGCTATCAAACAGCATAGAGCGTTGACCACCCCTACGCAGCACCTGACACGCACACGCTCCAGGGGCAAGTGGCGGGTTCCAACACGCGGGAACTGACTTCCAATACCGATTCGGTCCTTCAAGGATTGTCTCTTAACGCGCGCTGTAGACAAACCGATCGGTCTTGCAAGTTAGACCATCGCTTGAAGTAAGTAGCGTATGCCCCCGTGGGCCACGAAGTGTGAGCAGGTTATGCCAAAATCAGCAGGTGTCGTATACGACTGGGCCCTTTGGCTTCTAGCGGAGCACCTGAAAGTTCTTAATGGAGCACGCGGTGCCCGAGGGATGCGCCAGAATCAGCAGGTGGGCGATCGCGGCCGTGTCCTGTCGGCGTCGTAGTGGAGCTTCTCATTGAGGCGCGATGTATGCGAGTGGTGCGCCAAGGTGAGCAGGTCAGCAACTGCGACCGTGTCCACCGGCGCCACAGTTAAGACTACATGGGGCACGAGGTGCGCGAGGTCTGCGCCAAAATAATCCATTCGGCAAACGCGTTGCGCCACGGTGAGTTGGGCTGAGATGGCTCGCGCGAGCATGCGACCGAACGGACACAAGGTACATATTGCAGCGGTGCTAACGTGGGGTCGTACGAGCACGGGGCAAGTGTGGGCAAGCACCGCATGCGGGCGTGGCCGTTGGCGCTGCGGCTGTGACTCCCTGTGAGGCCCGAAGCGTGTGAGAGGTGTGCGCCAACATGACGGCCAGTGCAGCATCCCATCGTGCTTCCTGGCGCAGCGGCGGGTGCTCCCGACTGGACGCAAAGTGTCGGCGAGGGGTGAACCAAAAAGATAGGCCGGTAGTGCATGTGTATGCATGAAGGCACCCCCGCCAGCGCCCGAGCTCGGGCCCCCTGTTGGGTGCGGAGGCTGTGAGCGATGCTCGAAAATGAGGGCCAGTGCCGCACGCCGTCGCCCCCGCTGACGCCGTCGTGGGAGCCCCCTTGCGGGGCAGGAAGCTCGTGAGGGACGCGCGCAGAGGAGAGCCGACACCGCACGCGGGCGGCCCCTCCTGCTGCGAGGTTGGAGGCACGCATCGTATCAGGAGCACTTGCTCACGTGGTATCTGCTCCGCCATCTGGGTTTGCCTGGCCGCCGCCGGGCCGCCATCTGGGTTTGCCTGGCCGCCGCCGGGCTGTCATTCCCCCCAGCTGCAGCCCGGCGCCGCAGCTGGTCCCCCACCTCGGCGCTCCCCCCGCCGCAGCCAGTAGCTTGCCTGAGGGGGCCCAGCTTCATCTCTTCCCGTCGCGCCGGGGGCTCCTCCTCTCCCCACGTGCACCGCGGCCCAATTCGCATCTAGTGCACCCCCTCTGATGCCCGATCGCCGGAGCAGTCACCCTCTGCCCAGCCTCCGACGCAAAAAGTGTGTGTGCGTGTGTGGCGGAATGAGGGCCGATAGCGCATGTAGTTGTCCCCTCTGCCGCCGTAGTTGGGGTTGCCTACAGTATGGTTTACGAAACGTGTCGTGGGTGTACCACAAGTGTCTCTGGTACCGTATGCGGGCCTCCCTAGTTGGCCCGAAGTGCGCGAGGCGTGTGCAAGATTGAAGGCCACAATGGCATGCGGTCGCCCCCACTGGCGTCATAGCTGCGGCCCTCCATGGGGTACGATATGTGTGAGGGGTGTGTCACACGCTGACGAACATAATTGCGGTAGCAAATGCATCAACAGCAAGAGGAGTTGGGTGGGAGCAGGGCGGAACGAAGAAGGAAGGATTGGAAGCGCGACCCAGTG